>JAHHFK020004753.1:0-161074 GCA_024533555.2 Aedes koreicus | reverse complement strand
ATTTAGATATTTAGGTATTAAATTTTATTTTTTTAATATATATTAGATTTTTTCATTATTCAATTTTTATTGAGAATGTCTGAATTATTTTTTTGCAATTGGCAGATGATTCGCTAGCTCCATCCATTAGGGTACAAAATTAATAAACTGTCTACAGAACTTTATAATCTACTTTTTTGTTGTAATATGTCTTCAGTAAAATATTATTGTTTTTAAACACTATTGTTTCCAGAATTGATACTTCTCTGTAAATTCCAATCTTGCTTTTTATGTCGAGGCAATAAGCGAGGAACGGGCACATTTTTACCATATTTGATATTATTATCACTGCTCAAAATTTGATGCAATCGACGTTCAGACACTGGAAGATTCAATTCCCTTCTGATATCACCCGGAGAAAGCCTACGATTGATTGCCAATCGCTTAATTTTACGTTTTTTTCCACCGTTTTGCTCCTTCCTATTCTGCTTGCGATCTCACGATTCCACGATGGGCCTGAATTTCTCCGCGCTCAAACTCTGAAAGCGTGGTCGATTTCGGCATTTTCTGAAAACCACATAATGAATATGAAAATCAAATTTTTCGGTCATAATATAGGTTGAATTAATGCGCGTGATATTATAAAAAATGGTTATATTTGTTTTAAAAACTAACGAGGCCAGCGAACGCAAAAAAAAATCAGCTTGTCCTTATAATTATTTCTTTCTAAGCAAATGAAAACAGTCGATATCCCGCGTTTAAAGTCAAGTCAACACCGAAACTGCGTAGTAAACAACAGATGACATTAAACACACAAAACTGGAAAAACAGAAGTTTTGCGCAAATTAACCCAATTTTAAAGAATTGCTAATTTTCGGTTGTCCTTATATATATTTCGTTCAGTGTATCACGTATCCTTAGTTAATTCTAAGGTCAAAACCGTGTTTAAATAATGTTTCAAAACTTGCAGTCTTTCATTTTATCAATTCTTCAACACAATGGAAGGTCATTGATACACATATCGAGCATGAGAGTTTTCCTCCCCGTATCATGTTCCTACGAAACAAAACTTTACCATATATCTCCTTCCAATTCAAACTTGGTGACATGGCTACTGTCCATTCCAAGGAGCGAAACATAGTTCAACCCGTCGAAAAATTTCCCCAACCCACTGTCCCAGCCGATGCTGTGCGGAAAAGTTTCCAAAGAAGCTGTGTTCGCTATATGCGACTGTAGAGGCAGGCGGCAGGACGGCGAGCAAACGAGCGTACACTCAATCAGTAGAATATATATTTGCTCTTGACCAACAATCTTAGAAAATGTTATTTGCACATTGCTGAGAGTGTTTTCATTTCTCCGACCCAACATCGGCAGCCACTGCTCGTCGTCGTCGTCGTCCACCATCAGCGAGCAGGGCTTTGGCTTCGTCATCATCGGTGGCGTGTAGCACACGGAAACCGACCTAATGCTTCTGGTTCGGTATTAGGAACGGCGGATGACCATTATTACGGTTCTGATGGAATGGTAGCACAAGATGGACACATGATTGTAAATATGGAACACGTAATTGAAATTGATGGCCGATAATTGTGCTTGGTAAACGTCCATTATAGGCTTCACCCTCATCGTCGTCGTCCTCGTCGTTGTCGCCATTTGTGTAGTGATTCAAGCTTAAATTGCAATGGGATTATTTGCAGATTCCAGTAAATTGAACATCACTTATTCGTTCACGCGGGGGAAGCAACATGTTTCTCGGTGTGGTTTTCGATTTAAACCCCCTTGTAAGCAGTAATTTCGTGCCCCGTCGGCTTTACACTGTGGATTAAAACTGCCAGAGCCTGTACCTGCTGATCGTAATTAATGCACACGTTTTCAGCATACTTTTGTACGAATTCCTGTAGCTTATTTATGGTTGAATAAATAATATTAATTTCTCCATGTCCTGGAAATGTTTTCTTTTTCCTTTGCTCCCGGATGAAGAAATGACCACCATTACCGTACTTTGAGGGAAAATAATCATGTCATGAGTTTGAATTCTCGGAACTTTCAGATGGTAATTTATTATTTATAAGCTTGGACTACATGTTTTAGAGGTCGGTCTTTCTTCTTTGGATTTTAATTTATTTTGCCACATTCGCTACAGAGATAAATTTTCCCATGGCCTACGGTGCCAGAATGATTATCATGAATTTCAACAATTTGAATTAACGTAGGGAAGATTGAATCCCTAAAATTTCATGTCTCATTTACTACCGGTTCAAACATTAATCCAAGCATGCATTGTCCTTCCAAGCATTCCGGCAAAAATAACCTCTGTGGTATTCATCATAATTCGAGATTGGCGTATGTTGTTCAACCAATGAAGCCATCGAAGCACACAAATTTCTCTCGGCAAATAATTCCCCATTACCTACTTCTTGCACGTGGTAGTTCGGCGAAAATAGCATTGCGATCGTTGTTGGTTACGGTTAATTGCAAACGTTTTGTGTTTCCTACCACGGCTACACTTAAAA
Organism: Aedes koreicus; assembly: GCA_024533555.2. Classification (NCBI taxonomy): domain Eukaryota; kingdom Metazoa; phylum Arthropoda; class Insecta; order Diptera; family Culicidae; genus Aedes; species Aedes koreicus. Next base: position 158,582 of record JAHHFK020004753.1, on the reverse strand, counting down.
TATGTTTGCATTAAGTATTGTTTTAAATATTCATGTATGCGGATTGTACGTTGAGCTGAACGAAACATTAGTATTGGCTGTCATCTATAGAAATGCTAGTCATGCACCCTGGAATACAAAATTTATTTATTTTTCGGCTCGTGAATTCAAATATGTTTATATGGAAGGATGTTTAATGAGTAGTATGAACTTACCTTAACGTTTGCATTTAAAAAAATGGACTTTTTTCGGATGGTGATAAAAAAAACCTAAGACAGATAATTGCTTTTGATAAATTTACCATGGAAGGTAATTATTTAAGTTAACTTAAAAAAAAATCTACCCCTTGCAAGTGGCCTTCCGGCAGTTAACCGGAACATACGCCATGGCGGACGAAAACATGCGTTCAGGCATGTTTTTGAGTTCTTTCTTCGTTTTGTTTATCAATTCGCGACAAAATTGTTGGAGTAGATCTTACGCTTCAGGTTGACCCAGACATTCTCGATGGGACGCAGCTGGGGGCCGTTGGGCGGGTTCACCGTCTTGGGTACCACATCGATATTCAGCCACTCCATCTCCTCCAACGATCGCTTCGAGTAGTGGGCCGATGCCAGATCCGGCCAGAACACCGCGTCTTCGCCCTTATGGTATTTCTTGATGAATGACGCAACTTCCGGCGCAACTTTCGTACTATAAATTTCCCCGTTCACGGCCAGTCCGGGTCGAAAGAAGAGCAGCTTTGACATCCCCTCCTCGCTGATTGTCAGCCACAGCAGCACCTTCTAGGGGAACTTCGTGTGTGAAATAAACTTCACCTCGGAGCTCACTTCCTTTGTGGGGGAAGTAAAATACGAAGTGCCCTGCCAGTCGTTGCCATCCAGGGTGAGATAGGTCTCGTCGTCCATCACCATCGCCACGTCGGAATTCGCCGTGAAAATCGAGTTGACCATTTTATTCAGCCGCTGCCGCTGCGTCATTGCCTGCAGCTCCAAAACCAGTGGACGCTTCATGACATGTATGTTCATGTTCGCCAGGTACTTTTTCACTGTTTGGCCGTTTGAACAGACCTCCCGGCCAAGCTCACGCAGCGATGTAGCCACTTTTCCCTCAGTCTTCCTCTTCAGCATCCTTTGGAGCTTCTTGTCGCTCAGAGTCGTCGGCCGTCCGGAACCAGGCTTTCTTTCGATGCTCTGATTGTAGTCTAATAGTGCCAAGATGTTGTAGATGCCGGGCGTATCCGGCGTCCACAAAGTGCCGCACGATGTCCGTTTGCGACGCGGCGGGGTGCCGTTCTTTGAACGCGCACATTTCTGAACGGAGTTCCTTCACTATTTTTGCCATCACGGTTAGAGTTCGACTGATAGAGCTGTCAAATTTTGTCTGCTGACTCATGGGTTACCATGTTTGATGCTGCATGGGTAGTTTTGTCAGTGCGAGTGAAGGTAAACCCATGAAAAATCGGCAATTTTTGTCCATTTTTTAATGGAAACGTTACCCTTCGCCCCGGCCGGCGGGGCCCCCCCCTTATACAAAACCAGTCCCCCTTCCATTCGGTCAATGGCTCGCAGTCTGCGATAGGGTCCGCAGGACTTTGGTTGTAGCGCGCTTCTTCATCTTATGCCTGTCGGTTCGTTTTCGAGAATCATTTTAACTGGGCTGTCATCCATCATTCTTACGACATGCCCAGCTCACCGTAGTTAACCGATTTTAGCGGTGTGAACGATGAGAGGTTCTGCCAGACACTGATGCAATTCTTGGTTCATTCGCCTCCTCCACGTTCCGCCTTCCGTCTGCACTCCACCGTAGATCGTACGCAACACCTTGTAACAATTCTTCGGGTCGATACAGTTTGGTTTTTGTAAATAGTATATAATTATGCAAATTTATTTATATATGTTAATTTTTAAAATAATCTTCTTAAATAATATCTTCAATAATATTCACCGCTTCTTCAAAGCCCAATCAAAAACTTTTACGCTATAAAAGCGTCAAGCACTCACGCAGAGTAGAACGAACGAGTTCCCTAAAATATGAAACATTTAAACCATGTGGCCCTGCAGATGCAGGCGCTTGGGAGTACATCTCATAGGACATCGTTGGGTGGCCATCGACCTGTGGCAAAAACCTTTCAAGCTGTATTGACCTTTTAAAGTCGTTTTCGGTTAAGATCGGCTGGCCAAATTCGTTGCAACCCGGAGACAAAGTTCCCTTCTACATATCGGGCGGTTAATGGGGATAAAGGCAATTTAAGGACTTCGTGAAGTCTATTCCGGTTGCTTGGATCACGAAAATCTTGCGCTTTATCTGAGGGATTCTGATTGTTACTCGGTCACTTGGATCTGGATTGTGGAAGAGGCAGGAGTAGTTTAGTTTCGTGTCGTGAGCTGATTTAAATTTAGTTGAAATAGACGTAAACGTGCTAGCGTTAGGAAGTGAAACGTGTTGGCGAGTGTGGAAAAACTATGCAGATTTGTGGCAAACGTTCTGAAAGCCCGCCACCTCATCACTCGCCCAGACAACTATTCCTGAACACACTCTAGCAGCTTCAAAGGATCCCGGTGGTACCCCGTTGAAGATTGCAAATAACCAGTGAGGCGCATGAACCAATGATAATATCAAGAAAACCCGTGAGTAAATGCACGTATAATTGTAAATGTTCCATGCGCATGGTGTAACATTTTGCCCGCTCCGATTATTGGTTCGAGACGCATGGCATGGGAGGCTACAAGAGGTTACAACCTTCCGTGCAAAGGCACCAAGGGCGCGTTAGTCCTCTGCGAGCAATGTCCATGCTCCGTGGCCAAAGAAAACTTCCGGTCTTATTGATGTCTTGAAGATCTGTGAACTTTGTAGTTCAGCTAACTTTTTTCGATTTTAGCGTCTTTCGGAGTCCAAAGTAGGTACGATTGCCAGCCATAATGCGCATGTGTATCTCTTCAGCACACATGCAAGCTCACGACGTCAGCAGCAGCGAAGGCAACGTTTTGAACGTTCTCGAACGTTCGATTTTGCAAATTTATATTGGAGCAATTCATTGATAAATATGGTTTAACACCAAAATAGGTCACACCAGAACTGGCAAATCTTCAGCCCTTGATCTCTCCATCTGTTCACATAATCTTGGTTCCCGGTTATCTTGAATGGTTCACGATGACTGTTGCGGCAGCAATCATCTTCTCATTGCAATCTCTCTGAATAAGACCCCTCCGCTTATATCTTGCCGTCCTAGATGAAAATATGAGTTTGAACCAACTACCAAAATGACGTTTTAGACCATTTAATTGGAAATCCCCTGTCATTTCCTGATGAATTTGTCAAATAACTTTTTGAAACCGTTCAACGCCACATCCCTAGGAGCAGCAGATTCCCTGGTAGGAAGTCTGTTCCCTGGTGGAACCCTGAAGTTCGGACCCCTATCAAACTCCGCCGGAATGAATTAAGGACGCTACAGAGGGTTGTAGGGGGAAATCATGAAGACTCTGTTGCTTTTGTAGAATTTAAAGCTGCTATAAATGCAAAGTCATGAAAACCAAACAGGATAGCTGAGAACAATTCGTGTCCTCTATAAGCCTCGAAAGCTCTTCAAAGGAACTATGGGATAAAGTTAACAGACTAAAAAGTAGGCGACCCATAAAGTTGCACTCCCAAATTATATGCCACCGTCTATCACCAATTGCAAAAGAGTTCGTTGTGCAGTACCATGCTGAATTTATGGGTGCCTGCGCTACGACGGGCCAGATTTTTGCGTTTCGCAAATTTCTGCAGAAATGTTTCGAATATATTGTTGAAATATTGCAATCGAATACATCGATTTCAAATCAGTTTACGACACTATCGATCGACATCAGCTATGGCAGATCATTTATGAATAAGTATTTCCAGAAACACTGACGCGGTTGGTCAAAGCGACGATGGATCGAGTGATGTGTTTCGTCCAAGTCTCAGGAACACTCTCGAGTCCCTTGAAATCTCGAAGAGGGTTATGGCAAGGTGATAGATTGTCGTGTTTGCTACTTATTATTGCATTGGAGGTTGTGATTCGAAGGGCGGGGATAGACACATAGAGTGATACAATCTTAAGAAAGTCCGTCCAATTTTTTTGGTTTAACCGACGACATAGCAAGCAACTTTGAGACGATGGCATTGTCCTTGTCATAAATGCGTCTAAAAAAACATACACGAGGGGAAGACGCTCACGAGAAAACAATGTTAACCTCCCACCACGAGTTCAGATCGACGGTGATGAGGCGGTAGACAAATTTGTGTATATGGGCTCATTGGCGACCGCCGATAACAACACCTCCAGAGCGATACAAAGGCATAGTATGACGGCCAACCATGCCTGCTTTGGACTCCGAATGCCGCTAAGATCGAACACAGTTCACCGAACTACAAAGTTGACCATCTACAAGACATAAATTAGACCGGTATCCGCTACGCTCACGAAACATGGACATTGCTCGTGGAGGACTAACGGCGCCCTTGGTGTCTTTGAACAGAAGATGTTGCGTACGATCTACAGTGGTTTGCAGATGGAAGACGTAACGTTGAGGAGCCGAATGAACCAAGAATTGCATCCGTTGCTGGGAGATCCTCCCATCATTCACACCGCTGAAATCAGCCAACTACTGTGGGCTGGGCATGTCGTGAGAATGTCAGACAACATCTCAGTTAAAATTATTCTCAATAACAATCTGACGGGCACAAGAAGATGAGCTGTAAGGGTAATCCAAACTTGACTGAAAAAGTGTTATAGTTTTATTAAATATTTTTTCCGTCATTTTGTCGTGATGTTGTGTTCAAGCGCGAGAAGGATGTCTATGTTTATTTCATTAAAAAATATGACTATAAACCCTCTCCCGTAGCAGAAACAACGAACATATTCGTAAATCAAATGAACCATTAATGTATCTACGCTGAATTTTCAGTGTACCACCCGCATCTCCCTACGTTGGAAAGGGGCCCTAACTGCCTAGGCGTAGTAGTTCCGAATTTGTTTCGCGTTTTGCACACGGTACTAAATCATATTTATTGCTGCAATTAGTGTATTTGCTGGATGGTTTGTCTTTTGAAAAATTGCTCTATATATTGCCTCGCTTCCGGTCTTGGTTACGCCGAAGGCCACGTGGGTTCATCAGGTATTGTTACTATTATGTAATGAGTGGTGCAAAACATGTATCTTTATGTTTGCTGTGGTTGGTAAATTACATTGATTTCAAAATAGAAGCCTAAGAGGCCTTGGTCTAATGTGATTCTAATAGTGAGGAATTATTTCGGGATGGTTGTAATTCGGAATTATAAATAAGTCATCACCTGGCCACACAAATCAACTTAAATTCATGTTTGGTTTACTCTTTATCACGCAAATTGGCAGGAAATGAATTGTGAATTCAAAGATTCCGAATTTGAGTGACATTTACTCACATTATATGGATCATTTTTTTCGATCAAAACTGAACTTTCTAGATCTCCACTATGAGTTGAAATATAGACCAGTTCGAATTTATGACTCTACACTTGATCAGCAGCTCTGGTGGAATACACTGAAATACTATTTTAACAAGATTTGTTTTACGAACTATTCAATTTACATAACTTTTTTTACGAACCTTGAGCTACTGTTCCCTTATAAATCTAATTGTTCCCGTATTCATCTCATCCTGAATCAAAAGGCAAAAAATTGACTGATTCACTTGGTGGTGAACCCACCTATCCATAGCCAATCGTAGCAATCCTTTTGTGTACAGAAAAAACTGACAGCGTCATCGGGCTGCAAAATGGTGAGTAGACAACTGGGATGGAGCGTGCGTCCCCGCAACATAGCACTGGTCCTCACAAGTTCCTACCTCATGCTTCCACGGGTCAAGAGATGACAAAGACCGCCAGCTAAGGGTTGCGTACTTAGCTGGTAGTGCAGCCTGGGCACTGTTGTCCTTCTGACTTCAGCTAGATTGAGGAGGTGCGTGCCGAGCGGCTGTCCACCAAGGAGGTGCAGCTCAAACAGCGTCTGTCCTGGCATCCAACGGCTGAGTAAGAAACGCTGTATCCCGTCATCTATACCTTATGAAGCAGTCCCACCAACGCGATGTAGGAAGGTAGCATGCTGAAATCTTACCCTACCACATAAAATGGAAGTATTCTTTATACGGTGTATAATTTCAGATCATCTATGGAATTATGTTGTTTAATAATTTTAATTTTTTTCTTTCCTTGCAGCTGGACATCAGTCTACAGACATGCAGACAGTACAAATATAATTGTTACTATCATTTTATATTATAACATCCCTTCACAATATTTTTAAAGCTATTTTCAGGTTCGCATCTATGCATCGTCGTAAGTTTTAGCCAACCTAACCCACGATATGTATTTGAAAAGATAGAATGGTTTTTAATGTTTTTTTTTTAGAAAGGATCATACGACAAATTCTACTAAATAAAATTTCCAAAAAAGTTTAATAATTCAGAAACTAAAATTGTTGATGATCTCTCATTTTCTATTGCACAGATATAAGGAATTATTTATGGGCCCAGTAGAAAGCAAGAGTTATCGGAGTATTCAAGTTTAATTTTTCTTTTCTCTCTCTGGTTTTTTTTTTTTGTAGATTTATAAAGCTTCCGTTTTTGAGCAATAATCATAATCATATGAAATTTATTCCGGCTAATTGTTTGCTTAAATTTTCTTTGCTATTCTGCTTGGTTGCCCGGTGATCAACTTTCTTTCATTATATCACTTTGGAAATTTTTGCCATTTCAGAGTTTCAATCATCTAACATCACAGCAGAAGAGACAAATAGTTGCATTTAATTTTTATGTGTATACTATTACAACATCGTATTATTTTCATCATATCATCATTATATATATAAAAATAATCACATTAAAAATATTTACTAAGAGATTAATAATAATAATTAAATTTCATTTGTTTCAAGGTTACAAGGAAATAGATTCCAGCTAGTACAGATATTTTATTTCATTGTATTTAAAGGTGTTTTTCTATGAATTTAAGTCATTGAAATTTATTAAAATTAATAAATGCTCTTTAATTCTGCTGATTATGTGTATCTATATGTCATGAATACATACCTATTTTTTTGATTCATGTATAATTAAATGGTTTATGTTTTATTTAATTGCAATAAGACCTTCACATTCCAGAGTTATATTCATCTGTCACTGATTGAGCTGTAAAGATGCACCAAGCTGCGATTGATTATCATATGCCTATTATTACTATTTTAACTATTTCATCATATTATTTTATTTATAACCATATTTAAATTACAGGATGACGAATTCCAACCATGGCATATTTTAATTAAATATAATAGTATATTTCATTGCTCTATTACATACTGCATATATTGCATATTATGACATATTATGTACATTATATATAATAAATACTGGGTTGGGAGGGAGCATCAGGGTATCATTCAAGCTGAAATTGGACGATGGTTTGATTGACTGCCTGAGTCTAGGAGGGAACGAGCATTATCATTATCTTTATCCTACCGATTCGATTGTGATGCTGCGAATTCTACTCCAACAGTTTCAGTGAGACTGACGCGCCCTTCTTAACAAGCCATCCTGTAGAAAGCTTAATAAGTATTGCGAATTGGGTTATTCGAATTGTTGGATCGTATCGTTGGAAGGAGATTCTTAATTTCCCGTGGATTTCCCGTGAGTGTCTCTGCTTACGGGTCCACCCCTCCGTTTTTGGCCCTTCATACAGCGATATTGTGAATTCAGATCGGTGGCTCAATTTGATCTTGCTATTAAGTGGAGCTGCATCCAAGCCAAGGGCATGAAGGGATGGTGGCTACCATACATACATACCATACATACATACAGAAAAAACTGACAGCGTCATCAGTTGATTTGCAGCAGCCATTGCGAAAACAGTCAAACAACTACGATCGATGGTTTGGATCGGAGATGTTGGACTCATGAAGCACTTCGTGTCCGCCGGATATAGCCGATTCAGCATTTACAACATCAAGAGCGTTGAACGGATTTCGGCTGCCCGACAGTGCAGCAGAACTGACCACGGCCCATTATGGCAAAAGATCACTGGAGGAGAAGGTAAAAGCTATACCGAAGACCGAACACCAAAGACTGAAGACCGTTATACCAAAGACCAATAATTTCAAGGCCAAAATGGAGGAGCAGCTTATCGCCAAGACCGCGAACAAGCTGTAAAACATGCGGACATCCATTATTACTACGGCCATGGCTAAGGACCTGGTTAACTGCCGTAAGGGCATCGGCCGGCAGGGCATCGATGTAATTTTGGAGAAGCCCTAATAAACGTTGGATTTAAGGGAAATTTGTTCCATTGAATTAACTTTCGAGTTTTTTTTTTATCGCTATCCGAAGTTAATCCATTTCTTTTAATACATACGTTAGGGCAAATAGTTTGGTTTAATTCCTTAACTAATCAACCCACTTGTACGTTAATTGTTTGTTTTTAAGTAAGATGAAGCGATGAAATAAATATAAGAGCATGTTCTCTACTTTGTGATGAAAGTTTGAAGGTTTATTATTATCATTATAATCTTTGTCTATATTTTAATTTGAATAATAAATATAATTTATTAAACAATAAAATGATAAGAATAGTAATTTTCGTCAGTATAGCACGTCGAATGATTTCAATACTTCCAGTTTTGGCTATTTTGTATCATTTACCGATATGACCAATATCACGATGCAACTTGAATTTAGGTGTGGCTCGAATGGGTGTGAGGTCCGAGCAACGGAAATCCATTAACTTTCACCTTAAGGTATTAATGCATGTTGTTGATAGTTGATGGTTACGGTTCTTTAAGAATCAAGAGATTAGAATATATTTTAACGAATGTTATTGTTTAGTAAGACTGATATCCTAGAACACCTAACAGATTTTTAGAGCATATTTATCAATGTCTTCAAATGTTACACATAATGTTTTGAAAGTATCCGGTTGTGATATACGTCTATGAAGAATTTTTTGAACTAAATCATGCAAAATATTGAGTAAAACAGATGTTCTAGGTCATCCAAAACTCCCTTGAGTTGTGGTCTCATGATCTACAAGCGTAGCTCCGCAGTGATATGTTGGTAGTTTATGCAATCGGATCATATTCATAGAGGTTGAGAGATCAAAGTTTAATGGAATATAGGTGTTAAATGGATATTCTTTGGCATCCAAAAATTTCCTGGATTAAGATCGTAAGATCTGCAAGCTCATCTAGTGATCTGTGGTAGTTTATGGTATCAGTAAATAGTACAGGAGGTTCATTGGATCAAATTTATTCGAAGTGTGAACTGAACGGATATTGTACTGAATATAGAAGGTTTATGCTTTCAGGACAATCATACAGCAAAGTTGCTCCTGGTTGAATTTCTCGCAAGCATAGTTAGCAAACATTTACGTTTGTCTTGGCATCACCAGACATTATTTTGCATCATATAGTGTTTACATTTAAGTAAAAGTCATTACTTTTGGATTTGTATTTATTTGCACATAAAGTTCAGTGATTTATTGATTTATATGAGACGAAATTTATATCTTTATGAATAACAGCTCATGTAATTTTCATTATTTTAAAGAGGGTTTTTAGTCAGCAACAATGCACTGAGCAGGGTGACAGGGAATTTTTACTTTATTCGTACATGAGTATTTTTCCGGCATCGTGCTTACAAATGAAAGATTTTTTTTTAACATTAATTTTGTCCACTATTCTGTTGTTTAATTCCTTCCTCTTCCCCTTTTTTGAACTTTTCTGACCTTTTTTTTCAATTTATTATGGAAATTTTCTATACTATCAGTAGTTCAGATAGTAGCAACCGATATGTCCTAGCATTCCCAGCCGGTTTTACCAAAGTTGGCCGGCAGCGTTCCCACTCCGAAAAGGAATTTTCCGTTCAAATTCGCAACCAACGCGGTTGCGCAACCTGTTTCGCTTGCTCCGACCTTCATTTCCTGTGCCAATGCCAAACTTTCACCAAGATGCCCATCAGCTAACGATGAGAGTTGTTTCCCAAAGGAAGCTTTGCTGGAAACTGCTTACCAAAGTTCACTAGCCGAACGACCTGCGCTCGGTTCATCCCAATCTGGCAAGAATTGATTCTCCGCTGCCATGACGTCAAAACCAGGGTCGGCTTCCTCATCATAACGCGTAAGTTTGTCGGTTCAATCCTACCCCAGCACGGTTCTCTTACAGACAGTCGCTCTTCACGTCGTTGGCGATCACGGAAAATTCTGCAAAGCCAGAGCTCTGTTGGATTCCGGTTCTATGTCGAACTTCATCTCAACAGAGCTTACCTATCTCCTAGTTACTCCCCAATCAAAAGTCGGTCCGTTACAGGAATTGGTCAGTCCATCGTAAACTGACGCGAGCAGCCACCACAACAGTTCGATCCAGAATATGATAATTTTCCACGAAGCTTCAATTCGTCGTCACAGATCATCAATGTACCCACCGTTCAAGTAAAAAAAAATCTTGTGGAATCTCCCGAAATTATAGCAAGTCGATCCGCAATTTCATGCTCCGAAAAAAACTAACCTTGTTATTGGTGGGGAAGCATTTTGGAACCTACACACGGGCAAGAAGCTCTGGTTGAAACACTATTCGGTTGGATTCGACGTCCCAAGATTCTATCAATTCGGTAGCCTGCCAACTGTCCAATGCCTTCCTAGATGGCACACTGCAAAGATTTTAGGAAATTGATTACACTACCGAGAACATTTGTGAGGAGTTCTGCGCTTCAAGCACGTCCAGAGATCCATCGGGGCGATACATCTTTCGCCTACCTACAACTGACAATCATGATATCGTTCTGGGAGAGACGGAACAAATTGCCGAGCGCCGATTTTTTGGAGCGTCGACTCGTTGAACCGATAGACCACATAATCCCGCAATCCCTTCCACATCACCCAGTCTTCAAGCTCTCGAGTACCACCACGAAGACAAAGGTAGTATTTGATCCGTCGTGTAAAACGGCGTCCAGCCATTATCTCAACGACGTTCTCCTCGTAGGCCCAGTTCATAGGAGGATGTCGTAGGCCCAGTTGTCCAAGATGATTTAAAGTCACTCGTCATTCGATTCCGCTTCTACCTCATCACTCTGAAACCGGCAAGTCCTTCTTCACGATGAAGCCACAGCAGCCCGTCCGAACCGATCGCCATGTATCAATTGCAAACGATTACTAATGGTACAGCATCTGCCCCATATCTTGCCACGTAGGCTAGTTTTTATAGAATCTGAGCTGGATCGATTGGCGCGAGTGGTCTTGTCCGGTTTTGAACTGCAACGAGTATATTTTCATCTTACAATTTAGGTGCTCTCGGGAATAGTTTTGTAAGTATCTCCATGACATAAAAAAGTTCAATTCAAAAGTAAGTGCAATTGAAATGACAAAAAAGTATTCAGTATCATATTGGCCACATTTTAGTTCGTAGTTCTGGTGAAGTGTAAGAAGGGTACAGTCTCACCAACGACGGATTAATTCGGAATCAATTAATTGCTTTTTGTGATAGTTTTATGGAAAATTGTGGTTTTCTCTATGGAAAGTTTAAATTTTTTAATGAATTTTAAATTACAATTACGGATTTTTTTTATTGCTTGAAGATCCTTCAAGTAAAAAAAGTTTTAATAAAATTACAGTTTTTCTATGAGATTTTTAGGGTTTTGTTATGCTACCGCTCTTATTTATAAACTGGAAATTGAAAACAAGTAATGGAGATTTTCGATTTTTGTATAAGCCGTTTATATTTTAGTCATAACTCAACGCTCCGAGAGCAATAAGATGTTTTGAGATCGATCATAGCTACGGCAACAAAACGTCCCGTCAATCTAGGTTCACATTTTGAGACAAAATTTTTTTTTATTTGTTGACATTAAGAACATGATCATGAGCATGAGGTCTTCAATATGACCACCCGCAGTTTGCTACTCCTTGATTGACGGAGTTAAGCAGCCGTTGCACAGAGAACCAAGAGAATGTACTTCGGAAGGAGTGATTCATTCTGAACGTGTAACTCATGGTGTTCTCATTTCTTATTCAGCATTTCAAGGTTATTGCTTTCACAATTCTCTTATTGCTTGCTCCCAACTTAGTGTTCTAAATGCACTTCCACAGTTATTAATTGAGAGCTTTCGATGCCAAGTGCCATTTTTGCATTAGTATGATTGTGTGGCAAGTACAATCATACGCCCAGGGAGTCGAGAAATTTTCCTTAACGAAAACATCCCAGACCAGACCGGGAATCGAACCCAGCCACCTCCAGCATGGTGTTGCTTTGTAGCTGCGCCTTTACCGACTGAGCTAAGGGAGGTCCCTGTGTTCTCATTTACAGGATCAATAACGGCGCCAAAAACGTCCTCGTAGATCAATGAGGCCACTAAAAGCCTTATATACCACCGCACCCCCACGAATATCTCAGGAAAGGAAATGGTTAATTGGAGGCTTTTTTGTAGGTAGATTCGTAGATGATGCAATAGTGAGTGAAACTGTTTGTCCGTATTTTAATATTATTTTCCATTTCTAAGATTTAATGGAGATGCACAATAGGGATCATTGAATACAAGTACAGATATAAACCAACAAGTCTTTTCATTAGAAAAACAAGGTTAATTTTAAGCAAAGCTTGAGAGCTGAGTTGGTTCAATTTAAACCAACAGTAAGTATACTGTTGCTCAGAAAAAAAATCTGCATTTTCATTGTGACGTAAAAATCAGAGCATGTAAAATTTCCTTCAACACGTAGCAGCAACTTGCATGAAAAAGTTGTAATACGGACGAGCTTTTGCATACAAAATTACCCACAATGTTAGGAATTTCTCAAAACATTACAAGATTTATCATGTTAATTTGTAAGTTTTATGACGCTCCATTTATGTGCATGATATTGAACATTAATTCTCACTACTTTTTTAAGCTGTGTAGGACCACTCACAAGGTAAATTTCACGTAAAGCTTAAGCTTAAGAGTCGATTTGGAGTACAGTGATATTGTGAAAATATGTGAAAGTAGTTTAACAAAGTAAGCCTTAAGTAACGCTTGTAACCGATTTGGACCAATTTAAACCAACAGTAAAAATGTTATTAGGCCAATCACAAAGTGTAATAGTGTTTTTTTGTTTATTTTTAAAACAAGGTAAGTTCTAAATAACGCTTGAGAGCCGATTCGGCCTCATTTAAACGGATAGTAAGAATGCTGTTGGGTCCACTCACAAAGTGGTCCCGATGATTTTTCATTGAGAGTGCATGGAGAATTTCAAGTAACGCTTGAACCGATTTGAACCAACAGTCAAGATGCTATTAGGGCCCCTCACAATGAGTGATCGTGTGTGCGCTACAACCGAACCGGACCGTGACCTTTTGGTCTCTGCTGTTCTTCTGCAAATTTGAACTTCTGCTGCCAACAGTAGCCTATCGCAGCTCTCTTTATCATGTCACTGATAGTGACAAGCTTGTAGCTCAGTGGAGATCGCACACGCGATCATTCTCATCCACCTAGAAAGTGCATAAGGTTTTGCAAATAAAGAAAATAGGTTCTCTTCGCGAGATTGGGAGGAGAAACTCGTAGTTTGCTGTGGGGAACGGTAACTGACTTCAATTCGTTGTTTGGATCAACATCTGGTAACTGTAAAATGCAGATTTTCTCGACTGAACGAGTTATCCCCAGTAGAACAACTTGGTTTAATAGAGCATAAAAATCTCTTTTGAAACATATTAGGGATAGTTTTGTTTGGCAACTTGACATTGTTTCTAAAATTTATGGACCAATATTCTGTGCGGCTACGAAAAATATCAACGCCCTTGAATATATATTCGAGAATAAAGCGTTGCATCAAAGCTTGAGGGAAAATAAAATGTGTGTTATATTATGTTTACATCTGAGATAATTAGAGTTCTGATTAATTTGAAGAATAATAAATTGTTACAGGCTCATGTTTGGTTAATACTGTGGAGGAGTGAGAAAAGCTTTAAAATCTCATGTTGTATTCCAAAATTTTGGCATATGGCGTCTATGAACAAAACAAATACACTACCGGCTAAAATTATTATGTATCCATTTAACACGTGAACTGCTTCTATGATATTTATCTATGCAGACATTTTTAAATTGTAGATGGGTGGGCTTACTTTATATACTTATTACTGGTTTGCTTAAAACTTTAACCTACAGAATTCTATAATTGAATAAATTACTATACAAATAGCTGCATATTCTTTCAAGGAACATATGCAACATGCTAATAATAGGATGCTCGATAACAAGTAAAACATGCTGACATGGATGCTGATATTATAAGTAAAACAACAATGTCTCATACGCCTTCATCAAAAGTTTTCAATCCATTGGCATAAAGAATTAGAATAATTAAGAATCTATTCCATGTTTAACTTAACAATTGCAGAACTTTTGAGTGAGGATTCCGCTAAGTGGTTAAAATGGAATAGTTAAATAATATCCTATTATTATTCGTTATTTTGATCTAGATCAAAAACACAAGACACAACTGTTTCTAATTAAAGTTTACTAACCATGTAGGTGGAAAAATATTAAACCGTTCCAAACATGTATTAGGGTAAAACTTAAAGTGCAATTAATTGCAATGATTTAACAGCATTGTTTATGAATTTCTATGTGTTGAACACGTGGAGCAATAAATTTGCATCAATAAGATTACTCGCAACTGTTAATCTTCATTTTTAAATAATGTTTCGATACGAAAAACAAACAATGGTAAATTAAATCATGGTTTTTTGTGCATCAGAAACAAATGATTACGGTTTGCGTCCCATGACTCAGCCTTATAAGCATTGATTGATTACCTTTTTAATTTCAGCACTTAAAGTAAAAAGTTCAAGTTAAAAAATATAACCGTATGATTGTTTAAATGAGCTTATTAAGTTGTTTACTGTTCTGAACCACAAGAAGCTAAAAAACATACTTTTAAAAGACGAAAACTTCGTCTCATCAATTATGTTTGTCGTGATCGTGATGGAATTTATTATGCTGTCTTCACCAAAACAAGTGATTTTATGTTGTTTACATTTGCTCAACTCATAGTTTGCATAAACAATGTTTATATGAAAAGTTAAGTAATAAAAAATAATTTTAAAGGGGTTGTCATCATAAACGACTTATATCTCCAAAACTACTTTACATAGAAATTTTGCATCATACACAAAGTGTCATATTTTGAGTAGATCTACAACTTTGCCGAAAAAAATATCTTAATATCTATTAAGCAAAATTAGTTTATTTTTTTCATTTTTTTTTTTTTTTTTTTTTGGGGCGTAGAACCACAGCGTCCACTGAGTTGAACTTTTGTGGTATACCCCTGTTTACTATTCTAATTCCCATCTTAAAGCTAGATCACCATTTGTCAAGTGACCAGCCCAAGACGCGTCTCCCAGTCTGGCAAAATTGAGTTTATAAAACCCACCACCTTTCCAGGATTTGCAGTGCAAATTTCTTTAGGTTGCATATAGCCACTGTACAGAAATTTAAGTCTGCTCTTGTACAAAGCATCACAACTGCAAAGCAGATGTTCCGAGGTTTCACGTTCCATGTTTCAGAAACGACAGATATCATTCTGAACCTGGCCAATGTTTTTCAAATGATATCTACTCGGTCAATGTCCGGTTACTAGGCCAGTATAGGTACAAAGAACTCTCTTATTGAACTCCAGAAGCTTTTTACTAATTGTAACATTTGGAATTATAAACCTTTTCGCTTGAACACACTTTGTGGTGAGCAACCAATTGGTCATCACCCTTTGCTCTTCCCAAGATTTTAATTCCATTTTTATGGCACAGTATGATATACCGCAGAATTGTTCTGGGCCAATAAACTGTGCATTTGAACCTTGTTTAGCAAGCTCGTCTGCCCTTTCATTGCCTTCAATGCCACAGTGTCCCGGAACCCAGAATAAATTTACCGAGTTCTCTTGGCACACCTTTCGCAGTGAAAGAATGCATTCTCAGACAAGTTTGGATGTACATTTATAATTACTTAACGCTTTGAGTGCCGCTTGGCTGTCTGTAAAAATACAAATATTTGCATATCTATATTTTCTCTTCAGACAAACGTTAACACATTTTATTATAGCAAAGACCTCCGCTTGGAAAACCGTTGGATAGTTTCCCATCGCCACTGAGATTTTTACCCCAGGGCCGAAGATTCCTGCTACCGTTTTTGTTCCAATTTTTGAGCCATAACATAGCCATCTGTGAAGAATGTTATGGAGCCATGACGAACAGTGGGACCCCCGACTTCCCAGTCTATACGTGACGTTTCACATATTTTGTAAGGGATGTCATGGTTTTCCACAGGTTTCATCCGGTCTCCACTCATATACATCACTGGCCCATTTTGAAAGTTTTGTGAAATGCTCAGGTGACCGACTAAGTCACCAGACATGAAAGTTTTCAACCGTTTAAGTCTAAGCATACTCTTTTCCGCTTCTAGTTGCACGTATTCGTGCAAAGGCAACAGATTTAGAATTGCATTCAACGCATTTGATGGAGTGCTGCGCATCGCTCCCGTTATAGCAATGGATACTATTTAACCGTTGAAATTTTGCAAGCTTTTTCTGTGCAGTAGCCTCTTTTGTTTTTGGCCTCCACACAAGAGAAGCATACGTTACTTTTGGACGTATTATGGATGCATAAATCCACATTGTCATTTTTGGTCTTAGACCCCATTTTCTGCCAAATGTTTTTGAGCATATCCAGAAAACACTGGTTGCCTTACCGATCACACACTCAAGATGAGCATTCCAGTTCAGTTTGGCATCCAGAATCACTCCTAAGTATTTAACCTGTTCACTAAGATGAATCTTTAATCCTCCTAGCTGAAACGCTTTTAGACTAAACTTCCTTTTCCTAGTGAAAGGTACAATTACTACTTTTGATGGATTTATGCTAAGGCCCTCCTTGATACACCAAGACTGGGTAAATTTTAGGGCCCATTGCATTCTTTCTGAAATGATGTTGTCAAATTTTCCCCTCACTATAATGACTATATCGTCTGCAAAACCTACAACCTCGAAACCTTTTTCCTCTAAGCTTCTTAGAAGATCGTCTACAACTAAGGACCACATTAGTGGTGAGAGGACTCCTCCTTGGGGACAACCTTTCGTTGCCCGTACTGTAATGGACGAACTTCCCAGCTCTGAAGTGATTTATCTTTTTGCGAGCATGGTATGAACCCAGTTAATTATGTTCATGTCAAAGTTCCTTTTCTTCATGGCACGAGCCATAGACGAATAGGAAGCGTTGTCGAAAGCTCCTTCAATATCTAAGAAAGAACAAATTTTTCTTTATTGATAGAGCTTTTTCTACCTTTGAAACCACACTATGCAGTGCCGTAACTGTTGACTTACCAGACTGGTAAGCAAACTGGAACTCAGATAGTAGATGCTTGTTTGTGTAATTTGAATTGATATAATCATTCAACACTTTTTCCATAGTCTTCAATAGGACTGATGAAAGACTAATGGGTCTGTATGATTTAGGATGCGCCTTGTCTCGCTTTCCGACTTTAGGTATGAAGATAACTTTTACTTGTGTCCATAAAGTTGGAATATGGTTGAGTCTTAAACTTGCCTTAAAAATCTCAATTAATGGCGAGATCAACACTGCTTCGCCGTTTCGAAGTAATGCTGGAAATAACCCGTCAATTCCTGCAGATTTGTAAGGCTGAAAAGATCTCAACGCATTTTCTACCCTGGATTTCTTAATGATTTTATCAGCCAACTCATTTGCGGTGATTTTTGTTCTAACAGACATTTGAGATGTCCTTGTAGAACTTTTTTCACCTTCAAGTGATCCATCTCTGATTGGATCTACACACAAAACTGCTCCAGGAAAATGTGTTTCCATAATCAGCTTTAACGTTTCACTAGGAGTTTTTGTAAAAACTCCATCCTTATTTTTCAGATTCCCAAGTTCAATCGTATGATCCTTTGCAAGAGCCCTCTGAAGTCTTGCGACTTCTGGACTATTGCTTATGTTTTCACACGTTAGAACCCAGGATCTTCGTTTAGATTTTCTTATTTCTTTATTGTACTCAGTAAGTGCACTCCTATAGGGGGTCCAATCTGAGGTTCTTTTCGTTTTATTAAACAACCTACGAGAAGTTTTACGCAGACGTTCCAGCTGTTAGAGGACGATTCCTTGATAGGACAACTAATATTGAAAGAATTTAAAATCGTATCATTTACCTTTTGAGAAAATGATTCCAATTTCTGAACTGAATCAATCTTTCCACCTTCTGTAAATAACTCCGAATTTAAATATTGTGCATATTGATCCCAGTTCATTTTCTTCGGATTTCGAAATGTTGTAGTTGACCGATTTCCACCACTCCATTCGAACACAATGTGTCTATGATCTAACAATGACGTTTCCTCAGAGACTTCCTACTTTGAAATACGTTCATAAATTGCACTATTGCACAATGTCAAATCCAAGACTTCTTGTCTGATAGCATTTGAAAAGGTAGGTTCGTTTCCCTTATTGCATATATCTATATTATTTGATGAGAGAAATTCTAATAAGCACTCACCTTGACTGTTGATATCCGTACTCCCCTGGAAAATAGGCTGAAGCCACTATGACCTCAGCTTTCCCTCTGGTGGAAGGCACCTCAACCATGACCGCAACAATGTCCCTTTTGATGAATTCTGTAATGGGGTAGCAATTTATTGTTTTATCAACCAAAACAACTGTTCTAGGCGAACTCTGCTTTTCATCATAGAACAACTTACAATCCTTTGTTTGAATACCTAGTATTTTTCCTTTATTGGACCATGGCTCTTGAATAAGTGCCACGCCCAGTCCCTCCTTTCTGAACGTCCTGCTCATAACAGCAGATGCACCTTTTGCATGATGGAGGTTCACTTAGTTGGTTTCATTACCGAGTGTGGCACGCTCTTCTTTGCTTGTACGGGGAGCGATAGACCCATCTTTAACCTTCCGGGAGGAGACTCGACTGCTTATCCCTTTGTCAGGTATCCTTGTTGACGATCTTCCGCTTGTTGAAGATTGACCCTCCTTGATTCCTGAGTTGCTGTTCGTCTTCTTGTCTCCGGAGCGGTTTGTCGTTTTGGATGGATGTGCTGCACTATCCCATTGGCGCTGCCCAGGATGCTTAATTTTCCGCAGTTCCGTTTCACCAAACCGGAAGTTCAGGAAGAAGTTTCTTTCCGAAATTATTTTCAACAATTCTTCGTCGACATTGAGCAATCATTCAGCATGTTTTGATGAATTTGATCGGTTCAATATTCTCCAGCCCTTTGTGCCCAGTCCGTCATTCTGACTCATAGTAGGCGATTTCATAGTAGGCGATGCAATTTTTTTATGTTACCAAACTATGCGCAACAAATATGTGAACAGACACTTTTTGAATAAAGTTAATATTTAAGGCGCTATACAATTAAGTTCGTGATTTGACCATCTCCGACCACTGTGCATTAGTGTCGAGCAACTACTCAACATGCTTGACGTATGTGATGGTGCAGTTTTGCACTATGTTTATACAAACGCTTTTAGGTTATGTCCAATTGTTTTCATTCGGTGGTTATCTTTTACCAGCGATGAAGAAGTTTCGTGCTGTGGTGATAAAAAAGTTTTTGAAAGGTGAGCGCCCGGGCGCTATTTTCAGAAATTTGAAATGCCTCGGAGTAAAGCGGGATTTTGTGTACCGAACCATCCGAAGGTACCGTGACACCTGCTCGTTGGATGACCGGAAGAGATCCGGTCGTACTCGTACGGTGCGGACTGCACGAGTTGTTAAAGTGGTCAGGGAACGGATTAGACGAAAATCACAGCGCTCTGTACGGAAAATGGCCGCAGATCTGAATGTTTCGAGATCGTCGATGCACAATATACTGGAAAATTACCTCAGATTCCAAGCTTTCAAGAAGCGCAAGGTTCACGGAGTTTCAGAACCTTCCAAGCAGAAACGACTTGTTGTCGGTAGAAGTGTCCACGGATCGATTTTCTTCGGGCAATCTTACAACGGCTGTGTAAAGGAGTTGTCTCTACCCAAACAAACGTTGTCATTTGAACAGTTGGTGAAGCAGTACTCATACCATAAAGGGCTTCCCGTTAAGAGCTACAGGGATGCAGTTTTGAAAATATTGATTGGCGTCAACAACATTGATTTAATGGTTCCACTGAAAGTTAAGGAAGGAATCGGTTGCCAACCAGTAGCAGCAAAAACTAGATTGGATTGGTATCTACGGCGGTGAAGGAGTAAATAAAACGGCAACATCGGTCAACTGCCATTCTTGTGTTTGCACTTCAGATCAATCTCTGCACGACCTTATTAAGGATTTCTTCACCACGGAGGATGTCGGGACACAACCAGCGATTCAACTGCAATCTGAAGACGACAAACGAGCTCAACGGATCCTGGAAGAAACGTCGGTTAGGGTCGGTAACCACTATGAAACCGGTCTACTGTGGAAGCATGACCACATAGAGCTTCCAGATAGCTACAACATGGCTCTACGGCGACTCGAATGCTTGGAGCGGAGAATGGATCGGAGCCCAGAAGCAAGCTTTGCAGAAACAATTAGCAGACTACCAACTCAAAGGCTATACACATCGCGCGACGGAGGAGGAGTTAGCAACTGCTGATCCAAGACGTGTATGGTATTTACCTCTAGGGGCAGTAATAAATCCACGAAAGCCTGGGAAAACTCGCATAATTTGGGACGCTAAATCGGCAGATAACCGAATTTCTCTCAACTCAGTGCTGTTAAAAGGACCAGATCAACTGACGTCGCTTCCAGGTGTCCTGTGTCGCCTTCGCCAGTTCAACGTCGGCTTCTCGGCAGATTTGAAAGAGATGTTCCACCAAATATTCATGCGCAAACAAGATCGCCACTCGCAACAATTTTTATTCCTTAATGATCGTTCCAGTATTCCGGACATCTATCTCATGGACGTGGTGACATTTGATTCAACGTGCTCCCCAGCCTCAGCCCAATATGTCAAAAATAAAAACGCTGAGGAGTTCAAAGAGTTGTACCCTAGAGCCTCGGAAGGAATAGTACAGAACCACTATGTTGACCATTCCCTAGAGAGCTGCGACAACATTGAGGAGGCAATCAAAGCTTCCCAAGAAATGCGTTCAATTCACGAAAATGGTGGTTTCGAACTGAGGAATTGATTGTCGAACAGCAGTGAAGTGTTGAGTGGACTTGGTGAACCGCTTATCAAAGAAGACAAACAGCTCTCAGCAGACAAATCAAACGAGTATGAACGTGTTCTTGGACTTCTATGGTTGACACAAGAAGACGCCTTCTGTTTCTCAACCCAAATGAAACAGGAAATCTATGATTTAATTGAAAATAGCACCAGTCCTACAAAGAGACAAATGTTGAAGTGATTGATGTCGCTTTTTGACCCTCTGAGACCACTATGCCATTTCATAGTGCATGGAAAAATCTTGTTACAAGAAGTGTAGAGAGTAGGAGTTCAGTGGGACGAGAAAGTCAACGATGACTTGCATAGGAGGTGGAGAAATTGGACGAGCCTATTTGAAGAAGTTCGCACCCTTAAAATACCTCGCTGCTAGTTCCTGGGTGCTACCAGCGAACACTACAGGGATCTCCAACTCCCCATCTTTTTTTACGCGAGTGAAGCTGCGTAATGTGCAGCTGCCTACTTTAGAACGTTGAACTCCCAAGGGATCCCGGAGTGCGTGCTGGTTGCGGCGAGGACAAAAGTAGCGCCTTAAAAGACGTTGTCAGTGCCACGACTAGAACTGCAGGCCGCTGTGCTGGGAGCATGTCTGATGCAGTTCGTGTAAGAGAGCCACACACTGGTCATTACGAGGAAGGTGTTATGGAGTGATTCAGCTACGGTCCTTTCCTAGCTTCGAGCGGACCATCGAAGGTTTAAACAGTTCGTGGCGTGCAGAATAGGAGAGTTGCTGACAATCACCGATGTAGATAACTGGCGTTGGGTTCCATCGAAGCATAATCCGGCAGATATTGCAACAAAATGGGGAAAAGGGCCCGATTTGGCAACACACAGCCGTTATAAGATTGCTCGAAGAAAATCGATCCGTGGACACTTCTACCGACAACACGACTCGAAAGATGGTATTCCGACGAAAAGTTATTCGTCTTGCAACAATCCCACAATATCCAGAGCGACAGATTATGGGCTCTCTCTTCGAGAACTAATCCAGAGAGTGATAGGAATATTCCACGGTTCCAAAGTGCTGCGTCAGTGATGGTTTGGGGAGAAATTTGCAAGCGAGGCAAATTACCACTGGTTTTCATCGAAAACGTTAAAGTGAATGCCGTATATTATAAAAAGAAAGTTTTGGAGAACGTTGTCAAGCCATATGTACAAGAGGTGTTTGGAGATGATCACTATGTGTTTCAACAGGACGGAGCGCCATCGCATACTGCAAATCTCGTTCAGAGCTGGTGCCGGGAAAATTTGACCGACTTTTTGGACAAGAATGAATGGCCTCCCAGTTCACCAGATCTGAATCTCTTGGATTATTTCGTACGGTCATACATGCTGGCGAAGGTAAATGACCACAGGGCGTCTAATATGAACCAATTCAAAACCGTAATCAAACAAATTTGGGACGAAAGGCCGATGGAAGTCGTGCGTGCCGCCTGTGACGGTTTCGAAAAACGCCTGGAGCTGGTCAAGAAGGTTAAAGGCGGTGTTATTCCAAAACATATGCTGTAGTTGATCAGTATTATATTGCCATATAATGGGTAAAGTTATCTGGATTATCGATTTGAAATAAATAGAGTTTTATTTTGTATGAGAATATATTGGACACGGTGTATGTCCATTACGCACAACTAGAAATCTCAAAACTGTTTACTTTGTATGTGGGAATAATTTATTTCAGCTTTACGAAGGTAGCTGTTCTATTTACATTAATTAGTTAGGGCAGTCGAAAGCAAAAATATTATCCTTCCACTCTTTCAGTGCTCCTAGTAAAAAAATTAAATAGTAATAGCCAATAAAAATTATAGCTTATAGAAGTTGCATACTGACACTTTAAGCCATTTTCTTTGTGATGCCTATACATTAACAAAAACCTCTAGGGGGGCGATCCCGGCGTAGTGGTTAACATCCATACCTCTCACGCCAAAGTCACGAGTTCGAATCTCACCCCCGGACAAGTTGCGAAAATGCCCAAAAGCGGTGTTTGAGTGACAACGACGGGAGATGAACCAGCCCGAGGCTGAAAATCTCGATAATCAAGAAACAAAAAAAAAAAAAACCTCTAGAAATCAACCCTTTGCTAGTCTGATCTTGTTATATATTGATTATTTCTTCATAAAGGCAATATCAAATGGTTGGTAGTGTGCATTTCATTTGGATAAATTTCAATCGTCATTACTGTTGTGGTAATGTGTGAATTAACGCTGCAAGAACATAACCTTATTTATTGACTTCATGTTCCGTTCCCATTACGTTGCGGACGTGGCTCAAAAACGCATTTTGAGAACCTCAAGTATCAGAAACGCTTAATTGGAACTAAAGTGTATCTTATTTGTAATGTTGCACTGGAGGTCAAAATTACTTAATAATACATACCTGAAAAATATTCAGTAAGCAACGTCATGTTTAAATTCACTTAACTGCAAGTTTATAATGACAAACAGGTCTCAACTAACTCCAATATTTGTTTTGAATGGTCTTAGCGAACCATTTGAGCAACATCGCTGAAATATCTAGTATCTCGTGATATGTGGAATGAACTCTGCTGAAACAAAATATTTTTTTTGTAACTGCAGAATTATTAAAGTGAAACATGAAACCTCTGTGTTGAATTTAAGAGAGGTATCGTGTGCTACTTGGTTAGCAATCCTGCAGTGGTTACCAGGGTTACCACTCTCACCGTTCTATCATCTCATACAGCTTTCACGATCCGCCCTGATTTCTGCCGCAGAGGTGAATTACAACTAGTGTCCCGGTTTCTACCGCTAGTCGCATTTCTAGCACTGTGACGGCATCATCTGCAAATGTAATGACATCGTCGATGTCTTTGATTGTCACTTTTGCTGCAAGTGGAAATAATGGAACATTTTACATTTATGGACGATAAAGTAGAAATGCATGATTTATAGAGGTCTCAGCTTTTGGCATTTTGCTAATACTTTCAACTCGTATTGTTTATGGTACCGTGTCTTCTCAAACAAACAACGAATCTAGTATCCCTTTCATATGCTTTAATTACTTTTAATTTTCGTATAAATGGCTGGTGATGCCTTTCAAAATGACCTGTGCTTAACAATTTTCCTAACTTGTCATGTTCGATTCCTTGTCACTGTAATTTATCAAAGGGGTTTTCACCAAACCTGCATCAAGAAAAAAAAACTTTAGATCTGCCCGAGTTTTTCCTTCAGAACAATACATAGAACTGTATCATTAGTTTTCGAAGTCTACCCGTAGATCATTATAAATAACAAACAATCATTCATCCCATTCTAGAACGTCTAGCGCATATAATAATCCATTCCTTCCTAGAATCTAGCCGATCAACAACCCTAGATTAGAGATAGCCTTGTTTGGTGTCTTTTCTTCTAATCGTACACATCCCAACATCAAAAGAAATCAAGAGGAGTGAATCGCATCATTTCAAAACACCGAGAAAAACAACAACATCCAATTGGATACACGAAAACCAGTTCAAAAGACATCATCATTCCTTTTGACAGTTATCAATAATAACATCTCAGGTTCCATGCAGCCATTGCTTCTCTTTCTCTCTCGCTCGATTTTATTCATTCCCATATTTACTCGAATGCATGATGGATTTAATATGTTCCCATTAAATATCGTATAGCATCCCTCGGCAAAGATTCCGCTGCTAATGATTTAATGAGCTCCGGTTGTTTGATGTCGTATTTGGGAATAATTCATGAGGAATTGTGAGACCGAGCAGATCTGAGTAGGAAATTATGGAAAAAATGGCTGCCCCAGTTTACAGTCGTGAGGACGGGCGGGTGGCAGATGAGTTTATCTTTCACAACTCACCCCGTGGCAAGAAGGCGAACGCAGCTTGCGATGTAGCGGAAGCGCACAAGACAACAATTTATGCGATTCGCACACAGTCAACTTGTTTGTTGACTTTTAATAAGAGAGGGATTTTCCTTTTATTAGCTTCCCACGCGGCTTCTTGAGCCATTGTTATGGGATAATTAAATCGTGCGCGAGTAATCCACTAGGTGGGTTGTTCCGGTGTTTGTTGAAGTACATGGATAGGATTTGAAGGAAACCCTGAAATTTGCTGGTTGTACAAGATGTGCAATTCTGGGTTTTTTTTTTTCATTAGGGCGAATCTACAATTGAGAGATTCTCTCCGGGCACGCTCTCTTTCATTCATGAACCAATCACCTTTACGTTTTTCATTCTACTATTTGTAGAGTATGCTAGCCAGCACTGTTGTGTTTCGATCTGTACTAAAGAATCCCTCGAAAGTTTTATAATGGCGCTGTAATGAATAAAAGAGAGCGAGCCCGGAGAGAATCTCCCAATTGTAGATTCGCCCTAATGAAAAAAAAAACCCCTAGAATTAGTTGTTTCTGATATCAATACTTTTCCTGTGCTCCAAACGCAATAGCCCATCTCCTAGATTGTACAACAGTAACCGGAACCGTAGTAAGGCGGTATGTATTTTTAATTAGAATTTCATTATAGTCGCACCACTTGTTGCAACGTGGTAACACTTTATTGCGAGCAATTTTCAAGTACTTTCAGCACAGTTGTGAGCGCACCAACAAAGGAAGCTCCATAAAAGCGATAGAAATAAACGTTATATTGGCTTCGTATCTTTACTGCTTCATCACTCCATCGATCCAGTCCCGGTAGAAGGCAACTTTGGCATACCCGTCCGGATAAATGGTTCCGCATTCGTTTAGCACAAAGTTTGCAACACCGATTAGCTTGCCCTGGAACACGGCCGGACCTCCGGAATCGCCCATGCAGGCTCCGTTATTGGCTTCGTTGTTTAGGCATACCAATCCTGGTCCAGTCTGAGCCATCAAAAAACTGCATAATTCATCGTCCTGCACGTACATGGTGTTAAATTTCAGCTGTTGCGAAGGCGGCAGATCCATTCCCACGCGGCCATACCCCGATATAACTACCCCATCTCCGTGTTTAAGCTCACCGTTGAACAACTCCACCTTCGCCATAGTAGCATCGAATTTGATCTCAACATCTAGCTCGATCAATGCAATGTCGTTCTTACTATCACCGTAGTGTTCATGAGGATATACCTTGAATACCGTGAAGTATCGACCATTTACGACGAAACTTGAGGAACCAGCAAAGACTTGCAAGTCCTTAGCGGCAATCCTACGATCAAAAGTTAAATTTCAAATCATCACAAAAATCTCTACTTTCCAGCATTTGAAAGAGCTACATACGGAGTTTCCCCATCCAGGACGCAATGGGCAGCAGTAAGGATCCATTTGTGGTCTATGATCGAACCGCCACAGCGAAAGCGATCCTTGAAGAACAACGCCACCTGATAGGGGAACTGATGGGGCTCGGCAAATTCACCTCCGACGATTTTCCAGGATGTTGGTAGTGCAAGTGACAGCGATGACAGGGCGATGGCAAGCACTGAAAAGAAAAGCAAGCGCTGCATTGTGGACAGAAATGAGAGGCTATGAATTAAAAGTGAAAACAACCAATCTGTAGCTCAAGAGGGTGATGTTTGTGTTTTTATAGCTGAAGTAGGTATGAGAGAATTTCAAGAGGTTTTATTTGAATTGTGCTTGCCGTTTTGGGCTTATCGGACGTTGGATCACTATCAGGCATTTCGAGAATGTGTTTAATCGGTAATTTATTTGAAGAGAATGTTTAAGTGCTTTATGAATAATCTCCTACACCTTTACATCGGTCGTTAACATTTTTCTGATGGGAAAATCTAATTTTAATTAAGTTTACTCATTTTCACTGGCTCATTCAAATTTACTTTAAACAAATATACCATATTAACAATATAAGTCACTTCCTATTTCCACTTATACATGTAAGGCGACCCGTGGAGCGCTGCCAACAGAACCATCTGGTGATAAAAAAGGCAGTCAATATATATTTTGTTAATTCGTTCTACCGTGTATCCACGGTAAAACGAATATACTCTTTGTATGAGTATTGTTTGCTCACATAGAGAAAAGTTTGTTAGTCAATGTTACCATTATTGGGGATAAGGATGACTAGGGCAAAATAATGATTTTCAACCGACCATACCCAAGTAACATTGCTAACACCATCCTGCTTTATTGAGTTTAATTAAAGTTTTATGAAAGCCTCTTGAAATCAATTTGGTTTTATTATGGCACCAAGGGGTGCCAATAGGTTTCATATTTTAGTCAGGTTTATGAAAACCTACACAACTTGTTTAAAACGACCTTGTTTCTCAAATTCCTTTTACTCCTATCAAAGGTTCTATTTCGACTTTATGCACTCGTAAAATGCTGTATTGAAATGCTGTTTTAGGACTCATTGGTATTATCTTATTATGGTCAGTTGAAAAAGCATTTTAAAACCATTTTGCCTACAGTAAATGCATTAAAGGGCAAATTGGCATTGAAGAAAGTCACCATAAGACCGAATAGTTTTATAATAGTCATTGCGTAGAAAATTTGGCTTTATTGCAAAACTGTGCTTTTTTTCAATCGCCATATTGAAATATAAGAAATAATTGAATAAGAAAAAGAAATAATTGAATAAGAATAAGAAATAATTGAATAATTGAAATGTGGAAAATTAAATGCATCAAATTTTCAATGGTATGCAAATAAACTGTAGATCGGAGACTAATTTTGGCATTTTTTTTTTTAGATAATCTCATCCAAATCCAAGCACTTTTCAGGAAATTCATGATTAATTTATCGGATATATTTGTTTAAATTTGATTTATGTTGTTGTAAATTCGCATGATTTTCGAGGCGCATTAATTTTCGGTTCTTATCATGCCAATATTTACATCAAAAATAATTGCGCATATAATTTGGAGCATAATACGCTGTAGAAAACTCAATTTGTTTTGGATATTTTGCTATCAAACAAAATTTTCCGCAACACTAAACCTTTTTTTACTGCTAAATTAATCACAAGAGCAGAGAATCGAACAAAGCAGAACAACAAAAAACAACCTCGATTTCACAGTGAAGTTTGACAACTGTGGCCATTTGGCCGTATTCTAGTTTTCATGGCAGCCAATAAGTTTTATGAAGGTTCTCAAGTGGTCATAACATCTTTCACTAGAACATTTTAAAAATCTTTAAGTTTTTATAACGGTTTTATTAACTTGTTTTCACAACCATCTATAGAGTCGGCCATTTTGTACAAATTTTGGCTTTAAAAAAGCATATAGGAGGTGTTGGTAGACAAAACAGTTTTGAATGTACTTTTAACAACAAAGCCGGGAGGAGTGCTATACGGCTGGAATAAAACTAAAATTGTTACTTGGGATGTTGGTTTATCCAACCTCCTTTCCGAGGATAAATGCCCGCATCTTGGACTTAACGCTACCCCGACGGGCACGCATAGCACTCTACTGAGTGTGTCGTACTATCGGATTTTACTCTACTTTCAGAGTATTTACAGACATTTTAGAGAATTTGAAATAATTAAAACTATTTTTTAAGGACTCAAAGTAATCAAAAGTATTTGAAAATTATTCTAACCACTCAAAGAGTATTTAAAGAGTATTTAAAATACATAAAAGTATTTCATGAGTATTTGGAGAACCTAGAAGTGTTTAATGAGATTTAAAAGTACTCAAATGTAATTAAAAAACTTGAGAGTGTTTAAGGTGGTCTACACTCTCTTTCCATTCTACTCAGTGACTGATTAGAATTGTATTCCTTCCTCTTTTACTCACACGGAACTATTACTCAATTTTCGTAAAAAGTGGATCTACTCAACTATTCCATGAGAAACAAAGGACAGCAATACAAATGAAAGCGAGGTTGTTTTGAGCGTGAACTCAAAGAAAGTTAAAAGATTTCTACCTACACGCTATTAACAGGACTACTCATATTGAGTCGAAATGTTATTGGGTCAAAACCGAGGTCAAAAGAGAAACCTTATTAGATATGGTAAAGTTAATAATGGACACAATCATCTAGAGTTGTGTCAATGCAGAGCATTTTTCAAGTTACCAATTTTAACTAAATTTTCTCATACAGGGTGCGGCAGAAAATAATGCGTAAATGTTCAAACTTGAGTATTGGGTTAATTCGTGTAGCTAGTGACTAATTTCTGTCGAATGTGTATTTAAGTACGTTTACTTTCAAGTGTTGCATTCAAACATTCTATTTGTTTTATTGCAAATTCGTCAAAATGTTCGCAAAAGAAGTGATCACCAGTTTGTTGCTCGCCCTGACGAAGCCGAAAGAGATTGCCAAGGTGGTAGGGTGCCATTTGGCAACAGTTTACCGCATAAAAAAGTCCCTGCAGGATGGTCCAAAGCAGCGGAAGCCGGGAAGCGGACGTCCGCGCTTTGCACGCACGCCGAACGTGATCAAATCGGTCCATGCAAAAATTGCTCTCAACCCGGTGCGTTCGATAAGAAAACTTGCAAAGGAAGCCAATATTTCGGAGAAATCCATGCGAAGATTTATCAAAGAAGACGGGCATGCATCTTCCAGAGCCAGAGTGAAACGCCACTTGATTACGGATCGGATCTAGGAACTATGAGTGACTCGTTCCAAAAGATTGCTTTCCTTGTTGAAGAAGGAAAAAATGATAATCCTGTTCTCCGACGAAAAGCTTTTCAGCATCGATGCTGTGGCCAACAGCCGCACGGACTGGTTCATTTCACCGCAGAAAATGGAGAACGTTCCAGAAAAAGCGAAATTCAAATTTCAAACCAAACATCCGACTGGTGTCATGATGTTTGGCTTGGTGGTGTCCAACGGTTTGAAAATGCCGCCTGTTTTCATTGATGCTGGAGTTAAAATCAATACCGAAGTGTATATCGGTATTTTAAAGGACCAAGTTCTTCCCTGGGTGAAGCTCAACTTCTCCGAGGACCAGAACGTTGTCCTACAGTAGGATGGAGCGCCGTGTCACACGTCCAATCGAACCCCACAATGGTTGAACGATAACATGAAGTTTTGGCCTAAGGATTTGTGGCCCTCTAGCAGTCCAGATCATAATGCGTTGTATTATTCGATTTGGGCATATGTTGAAGCACGAGCCTGCAAAACATCACACCCTAGTGTGAAAACCCGGAAGTCAAACAACACGCACATGGCAGTCAATGTTGGAGGACTACGTCCGAAAGGCATGCTATGGCGTCCGGCGTCGGCTCGAGGATGTTATTAATAAAAATGGAGGACACATTGAATAAATTTGTTTAAAAGGACTTTATAAAGATAACTGCACTCGAAAATGTTGATATTATTGCTTGAATTAGTTGAAAATGGGATTTGAAAGAAATAGAACAAATTTTCGCATTATTTTCTGCCGCACCCTGTACTATTATTGTTATGTATGTATTTCCGTACGTTGAATAACGATAAGGAGATGTTTGCATATCAGGTTGAAAATTGAATAGAAGTATTGAAAATTGAGGGAAGGGCTTGGCGATGTAAGGCAAAAGGAAACGTCCTTGGTTCGAGCACCGCTATATCCAAGCCCTTCGCTCAATTTTCTATACTTCTATGCAATTTTCAACCTGCCGTACACTGACGGAACTATCAACATTTTCTCTTCATATCTTTCATTCTAGCTAACATTACTGTCCACTCTTGGTGCCTCATGGTGATGAGCGAACATCTCCTTATAAATTTTCTCGTTTTTACTGAACTAATTGCTTAGGTATATTTTATAGTTCAAAAGTTAGGGGAAATGTTAACGAAAAACATGTCCGATTTTAAGCAGTCCCCGCTCGTGTGCCCCAGAAGTACCCGGGCTCATTTATGTAGCAATTTATTCCTTAATACCCATTAAAACAAATTCTCGCCTAAACAATCATAAGGTCGAAAAAAACGCATGTTATTAGTTAAAATTACTCGTAACTTTTCAATTATAAGCTGTACTGAAAAACTTTGTTCAGCAAAAACGTGCGCTATAACGTTTTCTATATTTTGTTCTAAGATTACTCTTCCTCAAAATGAGAAATAAAAAAGTTATTATAAAAACACTGATTTTTTAGAGACACCCTGATTTAAAGCAGAAAAATAGCTCTATCATAGTCGAATGAAGAGCTAAAAAAATGATGTCTTCAACATAGCTGCTTGAAATTATATTCCCTACAAACTTGCTTTTCACATCACCCTTCTATTGTGTTTCGTTCAAAAGTTAACAACAGTGCCGCCCTAGCGGTAAAGTTTGGAACTAAAAAATTATCACCACAAAATGGACAACTTGTTTAAATACAACTTTGTAGAAGACACCATGATTCGGAAACGTAAGCCTTAGGAGTTATTAATTTCGCCGTGAAAAAAGGCTTTTCCGATCACTCACGGTCTTCGGGGAGGGGGGAAGGATGAATAGTTTGACAATCGTTGTTAGAGACCGCGTTTACTTCTGCGTTTCCACAATTGCCAAGAAAAGGATAGTTTTGTGTAAGTGTGGCAGGTTATTTTCAGATCATGGATGCACTGTGGTAAGTGATGCGATCAATGAAAGAAAGCGCAGTAGACTGCTTTGTAGCGATAGAAAGAAGCAAGTGAATAATGATGAGGAAGGGGACGGGTCTGGGATTGCACTCCGGACCATCCACTCAGTAAGCAGAACGGGTAACCACTGAGCTACCCAGCCGCGTCAGAATATACAGGCGGGACGTGCTGTGATGTGATGTGATGTGATGTATGATAAGAACCCACCATCAGTGCAAGGATTACCTATGGCTGCAGGACTATTCTCCGCAGGTTGTTCTGAGAGAATAGCCTACGTGATGGCTTCTTGTAGCAGGGTCAGCCGATCTCAGTGAGGACCTTCGGAATACTACGGCCAGAAGGCCGCGTGTCTTCGCATGACAAGGGACTGGCGACTCCACGAACCCTTGTCCAGTCAACAAATCCTTCGACTGCCTTAGGCTAACCCCCTTGGGCAATCCCCGTTATATAGTTGTTAAAGGAACAGTGGAAATTTTTAGCATAAATGACTTATAAGATAAAAAAAAAATAAAAAAATGTTAAGACAAAAAGAAAATTCCACGGCTATATTGAACTTTAGATTCAATTAACACATTTTATTTGTTTTTATTTGCACTAGTAAATGTACTGGGATATTGCAAATTTCTACTGTTCCTAATAATATAGTTGTGGGCAATAAAATGAGGAAGGATCTTACCAAAAAATTACATTTCAAATAACTTACCATAAAAGCATATCAGTCTCTATGTTGCATGATAAAATCAAGGGATACTACTTTCCAACGCATCTTCCGCTGCATGTTATTCGTATAGGACTAATTTGCTTTTATAGACTGTTCCAATATGAATGGATCAAGAGCTTAACTGCATATACTGTGCTGGTTTTTACAAGGTCTCACACTTCTCATATTGAAAGACATCATGAAAGACCCAATTGCTATATATACAAATTTCAACTTGAATAATTTACATGGAATTTTACACTATACAAATTAAATTACTTGGCTATGTAAAGAGCAGCTACAGTAAGTCAATGCGCTTCCAACCGTTCACTTACCGAAAACCCAACCTACCTCTTGTTGCATTATTAAATCCTCGTAAATTGAAATTTAAAGTGATCGTAAGTGTAGTGATAGTAAAGTGATAGCAGCAATTCACTATCAATTCAGTGATAGTAAGTGTAGTGATAGTAAAGTAATAGCAGCAATTCACTAAAATCTCGGTTTGAGGTATCCTGAAAAAGTTTGTTACATCTATTGAAATTTAATCATTTTATTTTACTCATATTTACTGGTCACTATTTGCTGCTTGATGCTGATTTTATAACCTCATCTATGAAGTAAAATCAATAAAACCACAATTATCAAATATAATAACATTGTGAGTAATGATAAAGTAATGACAAGGATTGAACTGTAAAATCAGACACAAGCTAAATGAATACAACGCTGTATGAATCATATCCGCTCGAATTTGGTATAATGTTCATTTGCAAGACGGTAATGAAAAATACATTCAATAATAATTGCAAAAGCCTATCACCGACTCCGTTGCCACCTTCTGACATCTAATGGATTGTTACTGAAAATTAAATAAAAATTAGATATTTATCAATATCCTCCTAGTCCTGGAAATGCTAAAACAGTATAGATCATTCCAAAATTCAAAGATGAAATTTCAATAAAAGACATGTTGTAATATTTTTTCTTCATACTGTTCTAGTAACATTTCAAAGATAGCAATTGGAGTAATCGAAGAGTCCAGTTTGATGATATCTGAAATAAATAGCTTATTTAATAATTTTACCACCAAACAAAATATTTAAATATAATCCTTTACTGCTTAGAAGCACATGTCAGTCTTTTATGAATTTTGTGAAAATATTTTTTTTTCATCTTTTATAATTTCATGAAAAATAAATTGAGCCTTTTATGCTTGTCATGTTGTTCCAGGGTCTTACATGGTTTTGGAATGCAAAGATGATTCTAAAGCGTGCTGAAATTATTATTAAAATGAGAATGGAAAATATACAATATGATTTAAAGGTACACGATCTTCAGTCGCACCTCCTCACTTCGCTATTGTCAGATTGACAACATTGCCCAGGCTACGCCATCCAGCGTCTCCATGTTTCAGCTGGCAGTCTTTTGTGATCATATGACTCGTGGAGGCGTGAGGTAGGAACTTGTGAGGACCGGAGGTCGGTTGCACCCTCCTTCGAAGTTGTCAACTCACCATTTGAAGCCCCAGAATATACAGGCGGGACGTGCTGACTAAAAACTCCAGGACGGGGATCAGCTTGGCGTTCGCTTTAATATACGTCTCGTCGGCCATTACGATGCATTTCGGCTGCACTAACCGCTCGCAGTACAGCTTTCTGGCTCAATTCAAATGGGCACCTTTCTTACCTTGAAGACATAAAGTCCGGCCCGCTTCATTGTCTGTTGCAAGAACCCGACGAAATAATTGACCTTCTTGGCCACTTCCCGAATCGAATGGTTCGGATTGCGCTTGAAGTAATCCCGCACCTTCCTTGCGTTCACGGGATCGGTCGTCTTAGCTTTTCATCCGCTGCCAGCTCGTCACTGGGTCGTCTGGGTCTCCTTGAACGAATTTACCACATGGGACACGGTCGAATTGTCGTTTCCCAACTGTTTCGCGGTCTACCTGTGGGACTGGCCTTGTCGAAGCGTTTCTTGCTAGGAAGCCTTCTCGGTAACCACTTGACAAATTTTGACGCAATTTCGCGCATTATACATTACACTCTAAACTAGTCTTACCTTTTACTTGTGCAACACAAGATGTTGCATGTTTTTCGAGTTCAATCTTTATTATAATATTCCGCCAACTATATCACAAAACATTGCGATTGGTTGAGCGGATAGTGTAGATAACGAAATCATTGAGTATGGCACCAAGTCTTCCCCGGTTGGTACTAAACAGATGACCTTGGTAATCAATAGAATCATAAAGTTGAAAGAAGGCACGAAATGCTTCTAGAGACGCTAATTTCACCAAATCCTTCAATCGTAATTCAAGGTGTAGATTTCTCTTTAGTAAGTTCAACGTGCTTGTTGCAGATATCAATTCCAGTAGTAAAATGGTTTGTAGAACGCAGTTGTACAAATTGAAAATTTACGAAAAACAAAGTCCTGCGTCGGGCATTGGCTGTAAACGGTTGTGTCGATGCTTTGATGCACAATATTTTTTTATCGGGCATATCGAGTTTTCTATTGTTTCGGTTACCTATTGTTCGGTGACGCGAGTGATCGAGTGAGTCAGAAAAAAAAATTTGGCTTCCCGGTGAGATGTGGTGGTTCGCCGGATGTGGTAGGCCGGTGATGAGGATCATAATTTACTGTGATTCATATTATTTGTTCACCATTCTCGCCGCGCCAACGTATCTTGGAACGAGTGAACAACTATTCCGTTTTATGAGTGTCTCCAACAGCATTCGTACTGGTGGTACAAATCGATCCAAATTGGATTTCCAGCATTATTAAAAATTTCCTTTTATTCTTCATGAAAAACCACCATCGCAATCTGTGAGTGACCCCAGTAGCATCCTTACTGTTGGTTTGAATCGGTTCAAATCGGAAATTATTATGATATATTTCACAAGACAGCTTATCGTTGACCAAAACGAACCCTGCTACCACCAAATCCTGTTATCCAACATCTCAGTGATTTTTCGTGGAAGTGCAGAGGATTTCTTGGCTTCCAATAAAGTGAGTATCACGTCAACATATTGCTACCCTTTTCTTATATGACTTGCATTCGGGCGGGGCCAACGCCGATATTGTCTTAGTTTGGAATCAACAGTTATTATACATTGAGGATGTATGTTACTCCCAAGCATCTTCTGTTGGTTCTCTGTGAAGTTACAGCTGATCTAGCAATAACAAAGTAGCAACATCGGGCGGTTAATCATTCTCATGCTCATGCTCAATGTGGCTGTGATGCCTATTTAATAATCTTTTTTTCCATATGAAGTAAACCATCATCACACTTTGTTAGTGGTTCCACAGGCATCCTTACCGTTGGTTTGAATCATTTCTAATATTTAAGTATATAGTTGTGCTTAAAACCAACTAGATGGAGTATAATCTGAATGCAGAGATGAACGAGAACCCAGCATATCGTTTATCAAAACGAACCCTGCTACCAACCCAACACTTTTATCCAGCGGAAAAGTGATTGTTCGTGAAAATGCTGACAATTTCTTGACTTCCAAAAAAGCGAGTATCACGTCAACACATTCCTAAACTTTCCTTTTTGATCTGCATTCGGGTGGAGTCGGTGCCGGTAGTGCTTAAATTTAGGATCACCTGTTTTTACACATTGAGGATGTATGCCAATCACAAGCATAATCTGTTGGTTCTCTGAGAAGTTCCAGCTGATCTGGCAATAAAGGAGTGACAACCTCGGGTTGTCAATCATGCTCATGCTCTAGCTCAGTGGTGCTCAGCCTAACACAGGTCGCAGGGTTTTTAACCCATTAGGTTTTGTTTGATAAACAGTTGTTCGTTAATTTGTCACTAAACATTTCGTACCCAATGATATTAAAACAGATCAATGAAACATTTTTATTCTATAAATACATCACTGTGTAAGTAGCAAACAAACAATACCTCAATGTGAGATTTGCTTAAATTTATCTTCTGCTAACTTATCAAAGTTCGCTTTGATACCTGACGATGCAACACGTAGCTAGTTCTCCAAGTGTTCATCAGATAGCTTGTTAATGGCTTTTGACTAAACAGTTTTCATGAGACAAATAGACGTTGAGCCAAAGCAAGAATTAATAAAAATAGCATGGTTTCGCAACTCAGGAAAAGATTTTTCCGAAACGTATTTCGAGTAGAATGTTAAAATGTCATTCTCCTTGAATTTTTCATTCAACTCGATGTCGCATTGCAGTTGTATGTATATGCTTCATTTGAAAATTTTCCGGAGCACTTTTAGAATCAACACTGAACGGTGTACAAAAAAATTTAAATGGCTGTTGGTTCGCTTTGAAATCTTGGAATCGGTCAAAAAAATCAAAGTAAACTGCACTGGCATACCTGATTTCATCGCATTCTTTGCACGATCCAAGCGTAGAGAAATGAAAAAAATTTCTTGATTTTCCCACAGCAACAATTTCTGCTCAAAGGATTTGATGTGGTTGAAAAGATTGTGAACAAGCTTATTTTTCCCCTGAAGTTGCAAATCATTCAAATCATTCAGATGTGTCGAGATGTCAATCAAGAATGCAAAATCCGCCACCCATTTTTGATCGTCGAACTGATGAACTGCCATTCCTTTTTGTTTCATAAACTCTGCGATTTCCGTCTTGAGATCGTAAACACGCTTGAGAACGTTTCCCCTGCTGAGCCAACGAACTTCAGTATAGAAAGGTATGTCTCCATATTCTGCGTCTAGCTCCGACAAAAAAAGCTTGAAATTCTCGATGATCTAGAGCATTTGATCTAATAAAATTAACGACCTTAATGACATCCATCATAACGTTCTTGAACCATGCATTTTTTGCACAGAAATTTTCCTGATCCAAATTTTTATGATGCAATGGTACTGCATGAATCGCTCACTAACACCATCTTGTCGCCGGAGATGAGCAATGGTACCTTCATGCTTTCCTGTGGAACAAAAAATGTTGCTTGTGCTCCTTAAAAGGCAAAAAAACACTTACCGATCTTGGCTGGGACACCGTCGGTGATCGCACTCGCCAGTTTCTTCAAATCCATGCCGAATTGGTTTAGAATGCCGAGAGAGCGTTGAAAATATCAACACCTTTAGTGGTGCCTTTGAGCGGAAATAAACGTACGAGCTCTTCAGTAATCTCAAATGTCTTGGAAACATCCCTAACGAAAACCGCTAGCTGAGCGGTGTCTGAAATGTCCGTACTTTCATCCAGCGCCACCGAAAAAATATGCGAAGTTTGCAGCTCTTTCCTTCAACGTATTTTGCATATCGTCTGCAATTTATTCAACTCTACGAGTAATCGTAGCTCGCGACAGAGAAATCAGCGAAAAAACTCGACTTTGGGCTGGACATACCACGCCTACCACTGCCTTCAAACAATCTTTTACAAAATCGCCGTCCGAAAAAGGGTTCAAGTGTTTTGTTATTTTTTCCTCAACAATGGCTTTCCACTTTTCTATTATTAAACACGTTTTGCTGACATCGCAGTTTTTCTTTCAATTCACTTGCCTTCTCTGAACGACATTTGCCTGAGAATTTGTCCGTTTTGGATGCATACTTTGACTCGTAAAGGCGTTTTAACTTGTACTCTTTCATTACCGCTACTGATTCATTGCAGATTAAGCACACTGGTTTTTGATTGATTGCAGTAAAAAAGTACTCGTTTTTTACTAGCTATTTCGAGAATCACAAACAAACTTCAGAGCGAAACAAAAACTTTACCGAACAGTCGCACACGTGATTGATGAATGGGAGTAGAATTTAGAATAATGTTGCTCTCATTCATTTGTCTCTAGCTCTCAATTCATATGAGAAACGAGAGAAAATTAAATTCTCTCCTCGCTGAATACTTTCCACGACGAATGACTCAAATTTCGGTAAGAAAATGAAAAAGAGAATGAAATGAGTTTGTGAATAAAGAGAGAGCTGCGACCAGTGTGCGAAAAATTCAAATTCAATAAGCAGTATGCCGTGAATTTATCCAACATCCATCTCGTCATTCACCGATTTGGTGATAAACTGAAAGTACAGAAGAGCCGAAATTAGGTGCTAGCGAGAACACATTCAGTCACTTCGTCAGAATGTTTGCGATTATTGTGGTTGCTCTCCTCTTTTTGTTTTGACTGATTAAGCCGGAGATCTGTATAGAAAAATGTGTCGGTGTCTGTGTGAATGAAGGCAATCGGTGCGAGTCACCTTTTTTGGAGGGGACCGAATGCTTGGGTTCGTTCGTTCATTGCCTCTTCTCTTTATAAGTAATTCGTGTGTTCAGAAAATACCAAAAAATTGAATAATGTTGTTTTTCGCACTCATTTCGGGCTGTCAATTTTTTCACACACTGGCCCATAGGCGTAGCCAGGATTTCGAATAGAGGAGGGCAAGCTTAGCTTTTGTTTGAGAGACAGAGAGAGAGGGAGAGAAAGAGAGAGAGAATTACGCCGTCTTAACCCAGTTGCTGCACAGACTGAACACTTAACATTATACAACGAACAACACAACGCCCGGCGGACCCATATAGTAGGGACATTATCGAGTTCCATCGGCTGGAGCGGGAATCGAGCCTTCAGTTTGTGGATTAACTTTTCTACTCTTACCTAAAGTATTTTACAGTACCCGTCTGATTTTGGTAACAAGATTAAATTATTCTAGACTTGATCTGTAATGAAAAAAAAAGATTTTTTAAAACCGTCGATTTTCCCCGTGTTTCAAAAGAAGCCCTATTAAATAGGAACCATGCTGAAATTGAACGGGTACTGTACTGTGTCGAAATACAGGGTGTTTGGTTCCTTATTAAGAATCTTTCAGGGGCTGAATGAAGATCATATTTGATGAAAAAAATCATTCTACGCATATGGTCAAATCTCAACTATTACAGAGTTATTGACCTTTTTTATATCGGTGGTATGTTTGCACTTAACTTCCACTAACGCAAAGATTATACTTTTGAGAGTAAATCATTAACGTTTTTTCGAAAGATAAGTAAATTTGGTTTAAATCGTTATCACAAAATTGCGCTGTTGAATGAGACAAGCTACATTTTAGGAGTAGCAAAGTTTGAAATTGATGATTTTTCGGACATTTTTGCAGATTATTTCCAATAAATGCATGTTAAACTCGATTATTTTTTCCGACAAAACTGAGCCTCTTCTTATGTTCTATGATTCGTTCTTTGACACCAAACATCTATCTCTTTTAGTTTTCGTGCAATTTCATTATTAGCACACAATGTTAGGTCTTCAATTGGCATCTTAAAAAACCACCCATTCCACCACACTGTGCTAACGATTTCGACCCGTGCCTATCGCGCACAGCACACTTGATCGAATCGTATAGCAATTCCCATTTGGCGCGCGTTTTTGAGCAGAACGATGCTGATGGCGGTTCATTTAAACGCATTTACGGGGGCTCCGGCATCAATGGATATGCGCGATATGCACGGGTCGAAATCGTTAGCACAGTGGGGTGGAATGGGTGGTTTTTAAGATGCCAATTGAAGACCTAACATTGTGTGCTAATATTGAAATTGCACGAAAACGAAAAAAGATAGATGTTTGGTGTCAAAGAACGAATCATAGAAC
Source organism: Aedes koreicus (assembly GCA_024533555.2). NCBI lineage: Eukaryota > Metazoa > Arthropoda > Insecta > Diptera > Culicidae > Aedes > Aedes koreicus. The sequence continues at coordinate 118,696 of JAHHFK020004753.1, read as the reverse complement.
ATAAGAAGAGGCTCAGTTTTGTCGGAAAAAATAATCGAGTTTAACATGCATTTATTGGAAAAAATCTGCAAAAATGTCCGAAGAATTACCAATTTCAAACTTTGCTATTCTTAAAATGTAGCTTGTCTCATTCAACAGCGCAATTTTGTGATAACGATTTGAATCAAATTTACTTAGCTTTCGAATGAACGTTAATGATTTACTCTCAAAAGTATAATCTTTGCGTTAGTGGAAGTTAAGTGCAAATATACCACCGATATAAAAAAGATCAATAACTCTGTAATAGTTGAGATTTGACCCTATGCATATAGAATGATTTTTTTCATCAAATATGATCTTCTTTCAGCCCCTGAAAGATTCTTAATAAGGAACCAATCACCCTGTATTCATTTTACAGTCATGTTGGATTTTTGTATGCGACAACCACCGAGTTTGTTCACAGTTTTTACTGAAAATGTACATTTCCTCTCGACCCGCTCACCCACACTGAAAATTAAATTTCGTTTTAGTTTCGTTTATTACGAAATCGAATGTAGGCCTAACAAATCTATACGTTGTTTTCTGCAACGAAATTGATGTGTACTGTTCGTAACCTTCGTATTTAATGCCACACGCGCTGTTACATAAAAGCACGAAGCATTAGTTGACACAAAAAGAACACTCGTTCATAGTACGAAAACAATACAAAATGCTACGAATATTTTGTTATCAATTAAAAAGAAACGTCTCTCAGGTGTTTGCATGATTGACAGAAGTTCTAAATCGACTCAGTATGTAATTGAATAAAAAAACGCAAACCACGGGGAGTTCTTCTGGTTTTTTTTTAAATTTCTGACTTGAGGTTCGAACCTGTATTTTTGGGAAGACTTGTTATTGAATCCGTGGGTGATCTCACTAAGCCATGGTGAATTTTGGGATAAATCAATGATTCCAGCCCACCCAAGCAGCAAAACCAACATGTATGAGTACGATTGAAGAGAAGCAGCAATTGGTTGGTCTTCACAAAATTCATTTCGTGCATTGTACAAAAAGGTGTAATGATAGCATTTCACCAGATGACAAGCATTCAGAATGTATCATAAAATTTATGAGACATCTGTTCTTTGTACAAAATCCACGTTTACAAAACGAGGGAAAGCTAATTCACGAAAATAAATTTTCAGTGCGTATAGTGACAACGCAGCACCGCAAACTCACCGTGCTCACACCGTTTCACAAGATTTTTTTTTAATGGTTGTTCAAATAATAAGTGGTTAGCTTTTCACAAACATACATTTTGAGTTTTGGTGGTTTATAGCTTATGGTTTGTGTCCACTTAACTTACCTTCAGTTTAATTATTTTCTCTGTTTTATCTAAGCAGGAAAATCATGCATAACTTTAAAAACCGTCGTAAGTTGCGATTGTAAGCAAGCTGTGATTTTTGTGATAAATTGTTGCTACTTGTATTCTTACGAGTAATAAGAAATAATTTAGGAAACTTTATTCATCAACGAGAAAAAGGAATTCATATGCGTTCTATCTGCTACTCCTCAATATTTTTAAAATAGTTCAAATACACTGGTGCATCTGAGTTTTGAAATTTGAACCGATTTAGCTGATATGATCCAAGTGAAACACGATCTGTCGAAACGGTATAGTGTCGATGGTATAGTGTCGTCGTATCAAGTGGAGTGTATCTGAGTAGTATAAAACAAGAACGGTGTATTATTGAATTATATTAAAATTGTTGTTCAAATTCGAGAAAAACCACCATTTTACATAGTTTTCTCTTCGTGGTTATTGCAGCGGCATTTGTTTAGTTTTGTTCGTTTGTTTCTTTTAATTACATTTATGGTACTACTAAGGCTTGCTTCATTTAGAATTGGAACAAACTTTTGCTCATATTGTGGCGCTCCTGGTGGACGGATTTGGAAGTTCTTGGCGCCCAATTTTGTCAGCTTCACGTATGTATTTTTGACATTCCGCAAATCGACTGTACTTTGTAAACAATCAACATGGAAGCCGAAAGAAGGGAAAAAATTGTGCACAGTTATTTGGAAAATCCATTGTGGTCTGCATCTAGGCTAGCTAAACAGCTGAAATTGCCCAGAAATACCGTATGGCGCGTTATCAAACGGTATAAGGAAACATTGACGACGATTCGGAAGCCTCAAGCCAATCGTCGGAGTGGAACTGTCGACCGGAAACTGCGTGGTAAGATTTTGAAGAGAACTCGACTCCGGGAAGGAATCAAGTCGTATCGAGCTAGCAAACAGCCAAATCGGACCATAAAACAGAATAGTGTGGCCAAAATCCGTGCTCGGAAGCTACACGACCAGGTGCTGACCAAGTTCGACGGGTGTCTTCTGATGGACGATGAAACCTATGTCAAGGCTGACTTCGGGCAAATCCCAGGTCAAAAATTTTACTTGGCAACGGCTCGGGGGGATGTTCCAGCCAAATTTAAATTTGTTTTTGCCGACAAATTTGCACGAAAATTCATGATTCGGCAGGGCATTTGCAGCTGTGGCAAAAAAAACGAAAGTTTTCGTTACAAATAAGACAATGACGTCGGAACTATACCAAAAAGAGTGTCTCCAAAAACGAATTTTGCCGTTCATTCGATCCCACGACCATCTCGTAATGTTTTGGCCAGATTTGGCAAGCTGTCGTTACAGCAAAGTCGTTCAAGAATGGTATGCAGAGAAAGGGGTCCAGGTTGTTCCGAAAAACCTTAACCCACCCAACTACCCCCAGTTCCGCCCTATTGAGAAATACTGGGCAATCATGAAGAGGAGACTCAAGGCAAAGGGAAAGGTTGTCAAAGACATCAATCAGATGAAGACCTGGTGGAATAAGATAGCTAAAACGATGGACGAAGAAGGTGTGCGCCGCCTAATGAGCCGTGTTACAGGAAAAAATCGAGAATTCCTTCGAAACCGTGACGAATAATTTTATCCGTATTTTTTCTTAAAATTATGAAGAAAACGCTACATTTGTATAAAAAAAAGATCTTGAATTCAATAATAAATAACTGAAATACAGGCAATTGCTTTTGTTCCAATTCTATATGAAGCAAGCTTTAGATAACATTAAATCAAAGAGCTCCTAATAATTTACAAAAATCATTGCGCATTCACACAATGTGCTCTCAATTCACCAGCAGAGCACTTTTTCGAAATCAAATTTAGAATGAGAAGTAATGAACATGGACATTAATAGTAGCTTTCTTCTTGGTTCATGCGATTGTTCTCGACTTGCTAACCGAGCGCTTATGTATGTATTCTATCCGGTGATCCGTTTTGTTACAAACATTCTTCTATTTATGAACACACACCGAACCATCGCACATACATTCAGCGCGTTTCCTCCCATAGAAACGGATAAAATCTCTGAAGGTGGGGTAGCTCTCGAATCTTCCGGTCCACCTCTAAGCATCTTGCTATGAGGTACCAGGTGGGTCTCCACCGACTGCCTGTCGATCTGCCCAATTTGGAAGACGTCTGCATTGAGTTATCTCAAATTATAATAATCCGTCCACTATATCACAATATATTGGTATTGGTTGAGCAGATTGGAGATAATGAAATCATTGGGTATAGAACCAGTCTCCACCGGTTGGTGCTAAACGGACGAGCCTGGACATCAATAGAAGCATAAAGTGGCCAGAAGGCACGAAGTGCATCTACGCACTCCAAATTGCTCAATCGCAATTTTAAATGGATTAGCCTAGATTGTTCTTAAGAAGCCTCTACTTGATTGATACAGTTGTAAAAATTGAAAGTTTTCGAAAAAGAGTATGCTTCGAGCATCGGCTGAGAAAGGTTGTGTCGATGCTTAATTACGCACTATTTTGCTATCGGGCATGGCGCGTTTCGTATTGTTTCGGTTATCTATAATTCAGCTATGCGAGTGATCGAGTGAGCACAGAAAAAAAAATACAAAAATGCTTCCTGGTGAGATGTGGTGGTTCGCCGGGCTGGTTGACCGGTGGTGAGGATCACAATTAATTGTCATCCATAATGTTGGTTTGCCATACTCGCCGTGTCACTTTGAGAAAGTAAACCACTATACCTTTTTGTGAGTGGCTCCAATACCATCCTTACTATTGGTTTAAATCGGTTCAAATCGGATTTCCAGCATTATAGAGAATCTTTTTGTTTTTCCAATGAAAAACCTTGTGAGTGGCCCCAATAGCATCCTTACTGTTAGTATAAATAGGTTCAAATCAGAGATCGGAACTAATATTTAAATATTTCACTAAACGTCGCGTGAATTTAGCTTATCGTTTAACAAAAATAAACCTGCTGCCACCCAATCTTAATATCCAACATCCCGGTGATTTCTCGTAAAAGTGCAGAGGCGGTCTCGGCTTCCAATAAGACGAGTATCACGACAACACATTCCTACCCTTTCCTTATTTGACCTGCATTCGGGTGAAGCAGGCGCCAGTATTGCCTTAAACTACAGTACCGTTAAACGGGATATTATTGATCAGCGGGGTAACATTGATCGGTTTGGCCCAACTCATGAATAGTTCAAATATACATTTTCCGTTGATACACTTTCTAACTATGAATTATGAATTATGTTTCTTAATCTAGTGTAATTTGGCTTCCGAAAGCTATAACATTGGTTTTAATATTCAGTTTTTTGATTGCCAAGAACTGAAAATTTAACTGGGAATAGCATTTCTCCACTTTCAGCTAGCGGGAAAAAAACAATCAATGCTTGAGTCATAGTGAACATTACATGCTAGAGATATTTTTTTAGATACGCTAGGTTAGCTAGGTTGGGTTTTACTATCTAAAAAAAAATCTCATGGATGTCCACTTTTTGCAATTTTTTGCTACAACTTATTACTTATGTGCCATTGACATGCTTTTTAACAGCAGACATGAGAACAGCAGTTGACTGCATGAACACAAGCAAAGCAGAAAGCTACTGTTGTGTACAAACATCACAATCGAGCTCGCGCGAAGTTTTAAGAGACTGAGAATTCTGATTGATGGAAACATGTTTAAGCAGGCAACAATATGTGTTATCTACAGTATGTTGCTTGATATTTATCTTTTCTGTCATACGATTCAAAATTTCCCAATTTATTTTCCATAACAAATATCACCATATTCAGAAGTAGCCCACGGGACGCAAAAAAACATCAAAATAAAAAGTTAGATATGAGATAAAAGCCCCTTAGAAAACATTAAAATAAAAAGTACCTCGATTGTTGATTTTAACCAGATTTACAAGTATTCGATACTCAAGTTGTATCCGAAATGCGAAACAAAAATTTAATAAACAACAAATAAATGTTTCGATTGATCTTACGCCTGAAATAAAATCAATTTGTTTATTTAAATTTTCGGAACTTCCTGTACATGGAAAACTTGTTGATGTAGTAAAAACCTACAATTTTCCCAAATAAACATAAATGTCATTATGTTTTGAAATGCAAATATCCTTCTTATCAACATGAAACCCTAGGAGTGGATAGCAAATTCTGCTAGAACCAAAGATTTGAAGAGAAAGTATTGATGGGTCCGTTAGAATACGGCAGGCTTTGAAATTGAATAGAAGCAGTTGAAATTGAGCCGAGGGCATTTTGAAAGGCGGCAAGCAATCGAGCACACAATCTCATCACATCACATCACAATCTCAGCACACATTGGATGCCGCCTTTCAAAATGCCCTCCGCTCAATTTCAACTGCTTCTATTCAATTTCACAGCCCTAATCGTCATGGAATTAAGCATTGTTCAAGCACAAACAACTTGCCAGAAGACGCCAACTGTCTACCATGTACGACAACAAAGTGAACAATATTACTCTGAGAAAAATTCTATCGTTACACCGACAATTAAATCATGGTCAGGATGACTATCCCATATAATGGTTACAATTACCATGAAAATGGACGAATTCACCACGTTCATGACATTCTTGACTATGAGCATGGTAACAAGGACTACTCCGACATTATGGCAAATGTTGGATCAACTATTTTAAAGGCCGTTTTGGCCATGATGATAGTCGGTTCAAAACACTAAACTGCAATAGTCACCCTAACCCTCAATAATGGTAAAATTGACAATCAAATTGTCTCTGTGTAAATCCTCGCTTCCGAGCATGGGGCAGTGTTGCCAATTACACGAAACTTACTATATCCATCAATTCATTTTTGCCGTTTAGGGGATCATTTTATTTTCCGACAAATTCTACGATCGAACGAATGCACAGAAAAATTGATTTTCAGTACCTCGATGGCACCACATTTTTAAATTATCCCCCATCACGGGCCTTCTTGTTTTTGAAGTCATATTGCATGCCTAATTGTAACATATTTCAGGGTGAGCACCCCAAGTAGATTGATTTTCACTCACTAAACTCCAAGCCCTGACAAGTAAAAACACAAATTCCACATTCTGCACCGTTTCATCTTGGATAGGAATCCCTGCCAGAGACAGTAGGGAGTACAGACGTTAAAAGTCGAATCGATGCCTTACTATAACGTTCCCTCCTTTTTGCATCGTCAGCATTGGTCTCCGGATGATATGTTCACTTTCATCCGTACCCGAACATGACAACCAGTTCAGATTTTATGGTAACCCACCGATGAATTCCATGAAGGCGACCGGCTTCCTGAGCAAAAAGGCACCTCTAGCTGGTCGCATGCCTTACATCCTTACGAAAGTATGTCACCGTATGAAGATTTACTTGTGGGCTGAAGAAAAGAAATGTGTTCCTAACCCTTGGGGCGATGAAGGGATCCTTTTAAAAAATTCAATATCCTGGACGCAGAAGGTTTCGTACTCATCATTTTTGGGTGGGATTCCATGAAGGTAGCATCGGAAAAACGCAAAGCAAGAAGCTTAAAATGTTTTTACATTAGGATATTACAAATATACATTTCAATTGATTGAGACCAACACTTCTATCGGGTCGAATCTGACCATGCCCTGCGGGCATTGTGTGATAAGTGTTTCTTGCAGAAGCTAAAACCGCACAACATCATTCTTGAGTGGAAATGATGCCACTGTGACGACGTGCAAGTGGCTTACCCTCCGCTTTGTGGTTCACTTCTGCAACCAGCGTTTTGCCCAAACCGTACGTTTCCGTAAGTACACCAACGAAAGCAGCACTTCCTGCCGCCACCCCCCCACCGCCCCCCCCCCCAGGTGAATGGCCAAGCGATAACTTTCGACTTGGATCCTTTTCAAGGAAGCGATTCAATTTTTGATGAGGGAACGAACCGAGCTCGGATTTATTCCACAATCATTCCATTCCGGCAACTGGCGACATCGGGCAGGTAGTAAAGTAGTCATACACGGTTTGGGTCCCATTCGATTGGTTCGGGAAAACCGCACCGAAGCGTCTTTTGATGGTCTCGGTCTAGAAGAGTGGTTATTGCTGCCGACTCGGCGCTCACTACTCAAATTTATAAGCCAGATGGTTGAGTGGGTGTGTGAATGTGTCTGAGTGGATGTAGTAACCAAGTGAATGGAAAATACGTTTCTGATAGTTACGGGACATTTGGACTGCCTTCCTGGTTTTATGCACTTTTGATGGTTTTCACTTTTCCTTGGGCGAAAATTGGACCCGTAAAGAACAGTCAGATTGGATTCATGTGTGATGCTATGCTGGATAAAAAGGGAATAGAAAATTTACGGCTCTAGATGGAATGCCTACGGGAAGGGCAGGTTCGTTCCTATTTGGCATTGCGGCCGAAGCTTTCCAATCGCTCCAAGATGGAATAAGCAATCAATCAATCAATCAAGGCAAACTCGCTAATGCCATAAAATGCAGCTTGGTCAACGGGAGTCACTAGACCGAGTCCAACATATGCATTAGGGTGGTTCAAATTCCATTGATTATTAATTGATTTCTTAGTCAGTAACTTTCTGATATAAATGATCCACAGATTTCAAGGCCATTCTGTGTATCTGCTGTATGACATAGAAGCCTTGATTTCTGGCTCCATTCTTTGCGCCAGAAACACCAATGTTGACTGCAGGGCAGTTGATGGAGCATTGCACAAGAACCACAATAATCCTTCGTTATGGCGATTTGTTGGTTAACCAACTATCCGAACTCTTGCGAGCGAAACTATTTGGCCAAGCGATGTAAATGGAACATCAAACTGACGTAAATAATCCGAACAATAGTGATCATTGAAGTAGCAGTCTGCAGTAATTTGATCGGTGCCTGAGTTAATCGATCTATTAGATAGTGGATTCGAGTGAGTTTCCTAATATTGATTACATAAAAATTAAAATATTAACATTGTAGCTTGGATTTCCAAAAACAGTAATTGTGGGAATCTGACGAATGCAACAATTTTAATAAAATAACTTTTTTTAATTGCATTATACAAAATAGTTCAATGCTATTGAAAAAAACGTTATTTTATATCAATTATTGCAATCGACGGAGTATCACAATTACTTTTTTTATCAGAAATCTCGTGAAATAATAGAAATATGACAAAGGCGTCATTGCTATACACGGTATCCCGTCACAATCTAGAAAAAAGGGCTGCAAAATGGTGAGTAGACAACTGGGATGGAGCGTGCGTCCCCGCAACATAGCACTGGTCCTCACAAGTTCCTACCTCATGCTTCCACGGGTCAAGAGATGACAAAGACCGCCAGCTAAGGGTTGCGTACTTAGCTAGTAGTGCAGCCTGGGCACTGTTGTCCTTCTGACTTCAGCTAGATTGAGGAGGTGCGTTCCGAGCGTCTGTTCACCAAGGAGGTGCAGCTCAAACAGCGTCTGTCCTGGCATCCAGCGGCTGAGTAATAAACGCTGTATCGCGTCAGCTATACCTTAGGAAGCAGTCCCACCAACGCGATGTAGGAAGGTGGCATGCTGAAATCTTACCCTACCACAAAAATGGAAGTATTCTTTATACGGTGTATAATTTCAGATCATCTATGGAATACCCAAGTGTTGTTTAATAATTTTAAATTTTTTGTTTTTTTCGTGGCAATGATAATGCAAGAGCGTCTACAATTGCAGCTGGACATCAGTCTACAGACATGCAGACAGTACAAATATAATTGTTACTATCATTTTATATTACAACATCCCTTCACAATATTTTCAAAGCTATTTTCAGGTTCGCATCTATGCATCGTAGTATGTTTTAGCCCACCTAACCCACGATATGTAGTTGAAAAGATAGGATGGTTTTTAATGTTTTTTTAGAAATGATCATACGACAAATTCTACTAAATACTAAATTGTTTATGATCTCTCATTTTCTATTGCACAGATATAATAAAGAATTATTTTTGGGCCCAGTAGAAAGCAAGAGTATCGGAGAATTCAAATTTCATTTTTCTTTTTCTCTCTTTGGTTTTTTTTTCTTTTTTGTAGATTTATTAAGCTTCCGTTTTTGGGCAGTAATCATAATCATATGAAATTTATTTCGGCTAATTGTTTGCTTAAATTTTCTTTGCTATTCTGCATGGCTGCCCGGTGATCAACTTTCTTTCATTATATCACTTTGGAAATTTTTGCCATTTCAGAGTTTCAATCATCTAACATCACAGCAGAAGAGACAAATAGTTGCATTTAATTTTTATGTGTATACTATTACAACATCGTATTATTTTCACCATATCATCATTATATATATTAGTATAATCGTGTTAAAAATATTTAATAAAAGATTAATAATAATAATTAAATTTCATTTGCTTTAAGGTTACAAGGAAATAGATTCCAGATAGTACAGATATTTTATTTCATTGTATCTAAAGGTGTTTTTCTATGAATTTAAATCATTGAATTTTGTTAAAATTAATAAATGCTCTTCAATTCTGCTGATTATGTATATCTATATGTCATGAATACATACTTATTTTTTTGATTCATGTATAATTAAATGGTTTATGTTTTATTTAATTGCAATAAGACCTTCACATTCCAGAGTTATATTCATCTGCCACTGATTGAGCTGTAAAGATGCACCAAGCTGCATATGATTATCATATGCCTATTATTACTATTTTAACTATTTCATCATATTATTTTATTTATAACCATATTTAAATTACAGGATGACGAACTCTAACCATAGCATATTTTAATTAAATATTATAGTATATTTCATTGCTCTATTATATACTGCATATTATGACATGTTATGTACATTATATATAATAAATACTGGGTTGGGAGGGAGCATCAGGGTATCATTCAAGCTGAAACTGGACGATGGTTTGATTGACTGCCTGAGTCTAGGAGGGAACGAGTATTATCATTTTCTTTATCCTACCGATTCGATTGTGATGCTGCGAATTCTACTCCAACAGTTTCAGTGAGAGTGACGCGCCCTTCTTAACAAGCCATCCTGTAGAAAGCTTAATAAGTATTGCGAATTCGGTTATTCGAATTGTTGGATCGTATCGTTGGAAGGAGATTCTTAATTTCCCGTGGATTTCGCGTGAGTGTCTCTGCTTACGGGTCCACCCCTCCGTTTTTGGCCCTTCATACAGCGATATTGTGAATTCAGATCGGTGGCTCAATTTGATCTTGCTATTAAGTGGAGCTGCATCCAAGCCAAGGGCATGAAGGGATGGTGGCTACCATACATACATACATACATTGTGAAAGCAGTCCCAGATCATCATTTTCATCATCGACTCCAGTCATGACCGGTACGTTTGAAGAACAATAAAACCACCCACTTTACACCACACCCACAATAATAGCCATTTTCCACCAAACCAACCCACCCAGTAGTTCTTTCAATAAAGCCTCCATTTTGTATCATAGTACTCATTTCTCAAAAAAAAAATATAATCAGGTGACAGTATCCGCACAACTTGTTCGCGAAGCCCCTCCAGATTACCCAGTAGTAAGCCGATCTTGAGACACAGCTCGAGAGGTCTCTTGCTACTGAGCATTTACCGAGATTACAGACAATAAAGTTACAGTTCTTTCAGATAAACTCCACGCTTGTGGCTTTTCTCCATTAATGAATAATTTTTTGTCCAATTTGCTGTCAGAGAAACATCTGAGCTTTTCTCATGGAACCTCTACAGCTTCTCGATTTAGATACATGGGTCTCCCCCGGGGATCATGTTTAAGCCCCCTTTTGTATAATTTTTATGTCAATCACATTGACGGTTGTCTAAGTGATAACTGTACGTTGAGACAACTTGCAGATGACGGCGTAGTGTCCGTCACTGGACCCAATGGGGTCGATCTGCAAGGACCCTTACAGGATACCTTAGACAATTTGTCTACTTGGGCTCTAGAGCTAGGTATCAAATTCTCTACGGAGAAAACTGAGTTGGTAGTTTTTTCTAGGAAGCATAACCCAGCACAACCAAAGCTTCAAATTTGGGGTACACCGATAACTCATTCCATGTCATTTAAATATCTTGGGGTCTGGTTCGATTCAAAGTGCACCTGCAGATCTGAAGCGATAGTGCCAGCAAAGGATCAACTTTTTCCGCACAATAACTGGAACCTGGTGGGGAGCAGATCCGCAAGATCTTCTAACGTTGTACCGGACAACGATTTTGTCGGTTATGGAATACGATAGTTTATGTTTTCAGTCGGCGGCTCGGTCGCATATCATTAAACTGGAACGTATTCAGTATCGATGTCTTCGTATCGCGGTAGGTTGCATGCACTCGACTCATAACATGAGTCTTGAAGTGCTGGCTGGAATGTTGCCACTCTCGGATCGGTTTTCAGAGTTATCTCTCCGGCTCCTCACCAGGTGTGAAGTTATGAACCCCCAGGTAATCGAAAACTTTGAGAAGCTTCTTGAGTTGAATCCTCAAACTCGCTTCATGACTTTGTACCATTTGTACATAACACAGGACGTCAGCCCTTCGCCGAATATTCCCAATCGTGTTTGCTTCTCCGACTTCAGCAGTTCGGTTCATTTTGATTTATCCATGAAGCAAGAGCTTCGTGGAATTCCAGAGCATCATCGTCCTATGATTGCTTCTGTGATAATTTCTGCAAAGTTTGGCCAAGTTAATTCCACTAAATCGTTCTTCACTGACGGATCATTGATAGAGGAGTCAGCAGGCTTTGGTATATATAATGAAATTTATAGCGCCAATCGTAAACTTCAAGCTCCTTGTTCCGTATACCCCTCCCTTCTCCCTCCCACTTTAATTCATTTTTTATTTCTATTAACCCCCCCAATTTTAAAATAAAATTCATTTTTATTGCCGAGTTAGCGGCAATACAATTTACCCTAGAAATTGTTGCCTCACTAACACCGGATCAGTATTTCATCTTCACGGATAGTCTCAGTTCCATAGAGGCTATTCGCTCCTTGAGGCCGGTAAAGCACTCCTCGTATTTTCTCATGAAAATACAGGAGCTTCTAAGTGCTTTATTTTCGTGTTATTTTATCATCACCTTTATATGGGTCCCTTCTCATTGTTCAATTCCGGGCAATGAGAAAGCGGACTCGCTTGCAAAGGTGGGCGCTATAGAAGGCGATATTTATGATCGACAAATCGCCTTCAATGAATTTTTTACTATTTTTCGTCAACAGTCCCTCGTCAGCTGGCAGTATAAATGGAGTAAAGGAGATTTGGGGCGATGGCAACATTCAATCATCCCACAGATGTCGAAAAAATCTAGGTTTTGGGGTATGGATGTGGATGGAGACCTCATTCGTGTGATGTCTCGCCTCATGTCCAATCATTATTCTTCGAACGCTCATTTATACCGTGTTGGGCTGAGTTCGAGATATTTTGGCTCTGCGTAACCTGGAGTTTATGAAACTCATTTATGTGTTTTTGACTAACATTAACCTTAGATTGTAGTTAGTTTAACCTGTATGCTTACTTTAAGTTTTTTTTTATCTGTGTTTGTGTATTTTTTTTCTTTCTCAAAAATGATCAAGTCAAAGTCAAAAGAAGCCAAAAGTTGTATAGTTTTAAGTTTTTTGACAATTTAGAATTTAAAATAAAAGTGTTATGTTAAACATACTTCAAATTTCCGCCCATCTTTCCATCCTTTATATTGTTATTCCTATTAAAATCGAGACGGCCGCGAGTAATCGGTTCTGTCCCCTTAACGTTAGTTTTAAGATAATTGATGTATATAAAAATGAAATCTTGACTCTGTAAAGTTAATTCGATTGAGCTTGAGTTAATTCGATAAATGATCTAAAGTTAATTCGATTGAGATTGAGTTAATTCGATAAATGATCTTTAAAAAAAAACGTTCATACGAAACCTAACTCATCATTGTCATAAACCTAGGAACGTAAACAAAGATTTCAAGTAAAATTATGTCTCCAGAAACCGAAATATATGCAGCTCGATAAACGGTGTGTTTGATTGAATTTATTTTCTTGTCTCTTTCAACTCGTTTTTTCTATCGAAAAAAAGCTTGCTTCTGTCGGTTCCAGGGCGCCGAAATTCACATGGCTTATTAGCGAAGCTTATGATGATGATGATTATGATATGGACTACCACCCATTGATTGTAGTACGGAAACTAAGTCCGCCTGGCTTTCCTCTCTGTTTGACTTGATCTCGCTTTAATAACCTCTGATTGTCCTCATTTTGCCATTGTATGAAGGGTCAGAAATACGGGAATATAAAGAATCTCCTTCCAATAACAAGATCGAACAGTTGGTAAAAAAAAAGCAAACTACTAGGAAACCCAGGGCGGGGGGATAACCACAATCCCCATACCCAAACCACAAACCATTAGAAATTGGGATTGGCCACTCCCCCCCCCCAATCCCCCCCACCCGCACCCCCGCAGCATCCTTTCTCCCCCCAAAAATAAGTAAAAAATATATATAAAAATATATTTTTATATATATAAAAAAAAAAAAATATTTTTTTTTTATATATTCTCTCTTTTTGTTTTACCAAAAACAAAAAAAAAAAAAAAACAAGGCACAGGGGGTGGGGGCCAAAGGGGAGGGGGGCCACGCCCCACAAAGAAATCCCCAACCCCCCCGGGCCCCCCGTTAAAAAAATTAAAACACCCCCGCACAGGCCCGGGAAAATTATTTTGCACCCTCTTTGGAAAGCATTTGGTGGCTATTAATTATGATACGGCCCCGGTTGTATTTTCTACGATGGTTGAGAGGGCCACTATCTCTAACACGTAGAAGATAGTTATGGATCTGTTGGTTCATTAGTTGTTCAACGCGCTTTGCCATTTACTCCGGGACGCGGCGTTTAAAGCAATGCCATGTTCAGCCGGATAATGGAAATTTCAAGCAGCACAAGAGAATTTGATCCTCCTGAAAAGGACGGATTTAGTTGACGGGGGAGAAACAGTTCGCGATTGAACTTGGGTTTTCTTTCTTGGTTCATCTCGCGGGATGATTGATTCTTGTCTCGTTGTCATGGGCGGCTTTTTCCCGCCAACTCGTAGGTTTCAGCAGTCATGTCTCTCGCAGTGAGATTGACGGGAACAATAGCCAACTGCACCAACGCCTCTCTGGGCAGCGACTGCTCGCCAGTCCTGCCGCCAACTACGATTCAACTGCAGATCCTAATCTGCACAGCTCCAAGACCGCCGGAAAACTAAATCAAAATGCGAAGGTGTACCTTATACAACGCCCCATTTTTAAAATAAAAAAAAAAAAATATTAAAAACACCACTTCATTTTTTTTTTTTTATTTTTTTTTTTAAAAAAATTTTAATTTTAAACAAACCGAAAAAAAACCCCGACCGATTGGTGCAAACATTTTGAAACAATTTTTTTGCCCCCCCAATTTTCCCAATTCGAACGTGTACCCCAGTATTGAAAACAGACGTAGCCCAAGTAACATTGCCAAAACCATACTGCTTTATTAAGTTTTATTAAGGTTTTATCAAAGCCACTAGAAATCAATTTGGTTTTATTATGACACCAAGAGCTGCCAATAGGTTTCATATTTTAGTCAGGTTTATGGGAACCTACACAGCTTGTTTAAAACGATCTTAAAACCTCGTTTTTCAAATTCCTTTTACTCCTATCAAAGGTTTTATTTTGACTTTATAAACTCATAATATGCTGTTTTGAAATGCCGTTTTAGGACTCATTTATATTATCTTATTATGGTCAGTTGTAAAACCCTTTTAAAACCATTTTGCATCCAGTAAATGCATTAAACGGCAAATTGGCATTAAGGGAAGCCACCAAAGAACCAAATAGTTTTAAAGTAGTCATTGCGAAGATAATTTGGCTTTATGCCAGAATTGTGATTATTTTCCAATCGCCATATTGAAATATACGAAATAATTGAAATAGGGAAAAATAAATGCACCAAATTCTAAATGTATTGCAAATGAACTGTAGATCGGAGACCAATTTCTGCAGTTTTCTTAGATAACCTTATTGAATTCCATCAATTTTCAAGAAATTCATGATTAATTTATCGAATATATTTGTATTAATTTTGTGTTTGTTGTTGTGAACTCGCATAATTTCCGAGGCGCATTAATTTTCGGCTCTTATCGTGCCAATATTCACCACAAAATTAAATGCGCATATGATACGCTGTAAAAAACGCAATTTGCTTAGGATATTTTGCTATCGAACAAAATTTCCCGCATCACTTGACCTTTTTTCTTCGATTTTATTTACTGCTAAATGAATCAGAAGAGCAGAGAATCGAACAAAGCAGAACAACAAAAACCAACCACAGTGAAGTTTGACAGCTGTGGCCATTTGGCCGCATGCAGGTTTTCATGGCAGCCAAAAGGTTTTATGAAGGTTCTCAAGTAGTCATAGTATCTATCACTAGAATATATTCAAAATCTTTATGGTCTTATAATGGTTTTATTAACTTGTTTTCACAACCGTCTATAGAGTGGGCCACTTTGTACAAATTTTGGCTTTAAAGAAGCATAGAGGAGGTGTTGGTAGACAAAACAGTTTTGAATGTAGTTTTATCAACAAAGCCGGGAGGAATGCTATACGGCTAGAATAAAACTAAAATTGTTACTTGGGGTCGTTTAGGTACGTCCGTCGTCCAGAACGATCACCAATTACCGCTTCGCCGGGAAAATCTCGCCACGATGGACGACTGTTTTAGGCCCTGATGGAGCAGGCGGTACGAACAAACCATAGATCGAAGTTGTTTCACTGTTCTCGCCATAGCTGCCGTAAACTAACTGATGGAGTTGTCAAATGTTCACAGTACACAGAAAAAAATAATGAATCTTAATAGGCGCGTAAAATTTCCCCTTGTTTAATTCCAAGCCAAAGGAGGCGTAAACAACGAAATTGTTCGCAAATTTTCATCCGCCATACAACAATGATAGCAATCTTCCATATAACAGGCTGGATTCAGGCGTTATCTGGCTTAAATTTACATGAAATATCCCATTATTTTCTGCCGAATCAAGCATTCCCTTTATGTGCATTACAAAACGCAGAAAATTCAATGTTTTCCTTTTATCTGTGTATATAAGCAACTAGTATATATTGACTATTGACTGGTGGGCCAACCAGGTATTGTTTAGCAACCGTGTAAAGTTAGAGGTCATGAGTGAGTTTATTTTTCTTATTGATTCTGTTTCCTGTTAGCAAGTGCCAATATCTAGAACTAGATTTTAGAGGAAAATACCACAACCGTGCCAAAGTGAATTTTGAATTAGTTTGTAAATTAATCGGTGCAAGAAGAGTGTATTAGACACAGATATCATGTATCTAACGGAAGCTTTCCAACACGTCGGCGACGGCCGGGTTGATGTGGACGAGGGCCGACGGCAGCAGCTGCGTGTCCAGCAGGACTTGGCCGTCTAGGACATCGGGGAGAGCTGGTTTGCAAAGCAAATAATTTATTTCTACCATATTTTGTAGACAATATCTAATACCCTGTTTTATTTTATTTTGTCTATTTTGTTTTGTTTTGTTTTTCGTTATGCTTGTCTCTTTTCATTCACATTGGAGCGGTCTATTGCTTTTAGCGGATAGTGCTACATACTTTCAGCGTATTGTTAACCAAAACGAACCCTGCTGCTAACCTTTTCCCAACTATCCAACATCCCAGGATTTCTCGGTTTCATTCAAAGCGAGTATCATGTCAACACGTTCCTTCCCATTCCCTACTTGACCAGCATTCGGGCACGGTCGGCGCCGGTATTGCTTCATAATGGGTCACCAGTTTTTACACATTGAAGATGTATGTTAGTCCCAAACATCATCTGTTGGATCTTTGTGCAAATACAGCTGATCTGGCAATAACGGAATTACATCCGTGGGCGGTCAATCATGCTCATGCTCATGCTCACTACTGACTGGTGGACCGACCACCAGGTTGGCAGGTTAATCGCATAAAAATCAAAAAATTTAGTAACTTTTTTATAATGCACGCTTTACTGGTCATTACACCAACCTGAAACGAGAGACAAAGGTCTTAAGGTCTTAAGTTCTGTCCAGTTAGAATCCGGAATCACTTATTGTGTTGCAGCGGCACGGAAAGTGACCTTTTTCAGTGGTTTGTTTACCTAGGCGCCCACTTTCTGTGGTATAAATTTCACGATGTTTCGTGTAGTGAGTCAAAAGTTATTCCAGATGGAAGCCGAGAGGAGAAAAAATATTCTGCACACCCACGTTGATAATCCAACGTGGTCCGCAATAGAAATCGCAAAAATATTGAAAATCGCCAAATCAACCGTGTATGATGTGCTCAAACATTTCAGTGAGCGAAAGAGCGTGTCTCTCGAGTGCCTCAAGGTAAGCGTCGTAGTGGAACATATGACCGCAAGCTGAACCAGAAGGTGTTGAGAACTGTCAGAGCAAACTCTGGACTATCAGATAATAAAGTCGCACAAAAATACGCTGCTGCTCGCAGTACCGTTCGAAGAATTCGTTTGTGAGCAGGTCGTTCTTATCGAGCCAGCAAGCAACCAAACAGAACGTGTAAGCAAAGTTGCGTCACCAATACTCGAGCTCGGAAATTGTACCAGCAGGTTTTGACGAAATACCAAGGATGCCTGCTCATCGACGATGAAACCTACGTCAAAATGGATTTCGGACAGCTTGCTGGCCAAAAATTCTACATGGCGACGGCACGAGGAGATGTTCCTGCGAAGCTAAAGTTTGCTTTTATGGACAAATTTGCCAAAAAAAACTGATGATTTGGCAAGGGATATGCAGCTGCGGAGCAAAGACCAAAGTGTTCGTCACGAATAAGACGATGGACTCGAAGCTGTACAAGGAAGAATGCCTAAAAAACCGCGTACTACCGTTCATTAAAGCCCATAAAGGTCCCGTGAAGTTTTGGCCAGATTTGGCGAGTTGCCACTACAGTCGGAAAGTAATCAAGTGGTACCGCGATAATAACGTAGATTTCATCGATGAAAACATAAATCCACCCAACTGCCCGCAGTTCCAGCCCATCGAGAGACTTTGGGCAATAATGAAGCGGAAGCTTAAGAAAAGTGGAAAAACGACTTGGGACGCGACTCAGATGACCAAAATGTGCCAAGGAAGTTGACTCCAGAGGTGTGCAGCGTTTGTAGGGGAATAAAGAAGAAATTTCATTTCACTAGATTTTCATTAGAAACGAAGAGAAATGATTTGTTTTGATATTTCGATGATTTTATTATTCCGGATTCTAAATGGACATAATTTTATGAACAGCCAGTTGTCTCTTGGGACCAAATCTGGAGAATACAGTAGATTACGATGGAAGCCATTCCAAGGTCAATTCATGTAGTTTTGCCATTGCTTTGATTGATTTGTAAAAAGGTGCGTTTTCTTGGTGAAACAGCACTTTTTCCATATGGGGTCGCCTTTCCGTGATTACGTCCTTCAAATACTCTAATAAGGCTGAATAAAGTTGTTGTTGTTTGGTGGTTTTTTCTTTATACGTAGTCACTGAATATTATACCATGCTCATCCCAAACTACCGAGAACACGACCTTTCCAGTTGATTGTTGTGTTTTCAGGTGCGTTGGACGAGGTTCATCATTTGCTGAGATGACGATCGATTTGATTTCGGAGTGAACAGGTGTTAGGTTAAGTTGTCCGTTGTAATTCACCGTATGTTAAATGTTCAATCTGCACAACCTCGAGTTGAAGACGGTGTAAAGAAAGAGAATGTCAAGCCATCAATGTTTTGACAGCTGAGCAATTCACTAACAAATGACTCAACGACTCAACTTGACCCTCTCCGATTTGGACGAAACGTTGAACATGGTTGCGGTATGAGTAGTCATATTTTTTTCAGTTTATCAAAAATTGTTTTTGTCTCAAGAATAATTTGTCAAAAGGGCGCATGTGTTTTCATATGTGTAATCTTCAAAATATCATAACTAGAACACCGTTGATTATAAGGAAATTATGTCTGAGAAGAAGTTATAGATAATCAATGGGACATTTTCACTTTTTTTAAAAAACACTATTTAAAAAAACTTTTTGAGCCTATTAGTAGAACTATTGTGATTGGGAAACTAGAAAATTTAAAATTAACACTTCATATGATCACTTTAACAAAAATAAAAATAAAATATTGAAGCACTTTTTCAAAATTATCACTAGTAAACGCGAGCAAATTCCTTTAAATTCCACTATAGGAAGCTTCTCTTTTGAGAGAATTTGCTCGCGTTTACTAGTGATAATTTTGAAAAAGTGCTTCAATATTTTATTTTTATTTTTGTTAAAGTGATCATATGAAGTGTTAATTTTAAATTTCCTAGTTTCCCAATCAATGGGACATTGTTAAATAAAAACTATACATCAATCGTTTTTTATGGACCTAAAATTCAAATTTTCTTTTAAACGTTGCTCACCAAAAACATTTTGACATGAAATGGCCTGAAAAATCGTATAATATTATTATGATAGCATATTTCTTACAAAACCTCAAATTTAAAATTAATGTAATTTTTAAGTTTTGAAAAAAAAATTATTTAAGTTTGCTTCATCATAGAAAACTTCTATTATTCTTCGTATGATTTGAGGAGTTTGCAGAGAAAAATTGGAAAAAAACATGCATTGCAAAGATAGGCATCTTCCATATTAATTTTTTTTTTATTATTATTTTCTGAACGAGATAGTTTTTTCCAGTGTTTTTGATTATGTTTTTACAAAGTTCCATTGAATATGAATAATTTATTTTCAGATACATTAAAATCAATGAGTTCTGATATTTTGAGGTTACACGTATGACAACACATGCTCGCTATTGAAAAATTACTCTTGAGTCAAAAAATGTATATGACCCAGCGGAAAGACATGATTTTCCATACCAAAACCATGTACAATGTTTCATCCAAATCGTAGAGGATCGTGGAAGATTATGATATGTATTAAATTTTTTTGCTGATTTCACTTATAAAACTGGGGTGGCACTACACAGCTTGAAACGAACGACTTTTTGTACGAACGCTTGTGAGAAAAAGTTCGTTTCGAGATCCGCAATACGGTTCCTGTCTTTTGAAGGTTAGAACTAACTAAAAATGAGGTGAATTAAAAAACAAGCACCGTCTATATGTGAGGCCCGGGATTTTTTTGTTCAACAATGTGGATACGGAATCAAGTGTGATAGAACTCGCATATACCAAATTGTGGTAATCAACGAAGATGAGTTCGATTCCGATAACAAATGTAGCAGAGAAATTCGAAGACGCATTATTGTCGGAAGTCGTTCTTTCTATGGACTCCACAAGAAACTGAGGTCTGGTAAACTCCACCCTCGTTCGAAGTGTACTAAGTGTGCAAAACGCTGACCAGGTAGCTCTCAACGGGTATGAGACGTGGACAATGCTCGAGAAGGACTAGCAAGCACTAAGAGTTTTCGAACGATAGATACAGCATAAGCAAGTAAGTATTGTAAGTAATGAAGCAAAGTTCAAATAATTATTTAGAAAAATAATTTTCTGCCAGCATTTTTCCCAACCAGGCCACCGTGCGCCTTCCCTCATCCGGTAGGGAGTGGACTGCATCGCTCTGCCATTCTGCAAAAGTGTCATTTTTCAGACCATCCAACACAAAGCTCCCTTGGCTGATGGCTATAAGTTGATGAGTTGTTTGCCTTTTGTCTCTCCATTTCAGCAGTGGAATTTTTGATGAACCTTTTCTTCGATGCCACTCCCAGATGCAAATACACCCCGGCGCGGATGCACGAGTTTGCTTTTCCACCTGGCCGTTTGTTTCGTGATGACTTCATTCAAGAAGTCCCCAGGCGCATCGGTACCTACACGACGATTGCACAGTTTGCCAGTACCGAACGGAAAGTCTCAGTTCTACATGTTGTCATACAGTCGCTCTCGCAACCCAGAGGGAATTGGCCGTTGCGCTCTGAAGGACACCTAATCTGAAAGTTTCTAACTGTAGTGCACTGCCATCGACAATTGCTCGTCTCGTCGGTAGATGGACGGAGGATATCAGGTTGAGCGATCTCTCTGATAGATGGCCTTCTTGGGACTCAGGGAAGGGGGGGAAGGGAAAATTCAACATTTCAAGTGATAAAAAGATTCCACGGATGGGCAACCTGAGCGCACAGGAAAACTTTGAAACGTACAGTTTGACCTGTTCACATGACCCTATCTATTTAGATAACGAAAGGGGGGGGGGGGGGTGTATGTACGCAACGACACAAATCAAATTTCACTGGTGCATGTTTCCTTTTCCTGCCTAATTCAATGATGCTTTTAGTGCTGTTGCTGCTACTGCTATTTTGCTATTTTGCTAGACGGATTCAACGAACAAAGCACGAAGCTTACGTACAATGACAATAATGGCAGCGAGAGGAAACGGGGAATGCTAGAGTTTGCATTCCGTACTCAGCAGTATCTGGTGGATGGAGAAGGGTAGTCTTTGAAGTGTGACTTGTATTCCCGGGGAAAACCCGTTTTCAGTGAAAGGCAAACACTACAATTCAATTAAAATGTGACATGGTAAAAGCTTGTACTGGCAGGGCATACAAGATTGTGAAATTTTCGGCAAACCAGATTTACGGGTGTCGTTTAGGTGTGTCGGTCTGTGACTGATTTCTCTGGTTTGGAGATGACTTGTCGATGACATATCGCATTTTAATCATCAATTACTCATGTTTACATCCATGTGTATTGCAAATTTTCAACTACAATTGACTGTTGTGGCAAAGGTGGTTGGTAAGCGGCTCTTCCAATTCCTAACGAAGATTCCTAGCAATTGTGGCAATTATACATTGTTGTAAGTCTATCACCATGATAGAAAATATTGTGCATCAAATTCAATGTGAGAAGATCACCTGAAGTACAAGCTCCACATCTACTGTTTATATCCCACTTGGAATCCTAGGAAATAAAACTGTAAAGAGGTGATCTTAATCGAATCCCTCTACACCGATGCTCATTTCTTGAGGTAAACTGTTTTCGATTTTGATAAGCTTCGACAAACATGTTTCAAATAACCAATGTATGATGTCCTCCTTGTCACTGCTTTTCTCTTTCAATACTAACAGCACAGTCATGTTCTGTTGGCCACATGTGAATAGTTCAACTCAGACAGACAGACAGATAATAACATAGACGCTAAGATTATACATCATTCGATTGATGGGACCATTTTTTGCATAATTTGTTCTGTATGATTTTTCTAAGAATAATTTCCGGAATAAGATGCCGGTTGGGAGTATAAAAATTCAGGAAGGAAGCATTGCAAATTCGCGCCGTTCCTTGAGTGTCTGTAAATTGATGAGCATGCAGCGTGCTTCATATGATGGAAGTGGAAAAAGTGTCCAATTCAATGTCCTTAGGGCATATAAAAGAAATTGTTTTTCGACGGATTCTATGCGTTCTTCATGTATGGGACAGTACGGATTTCAAACTAGGTTGCAGTATTCCAAAATTGGCCTTACATATGAAATGTATAATAATTTAATGGTGTATGAGTCTTGAAAGTATGGATTTCCGGAAAAACTGACGCGGTTGGTCAAAGCAACGATGGATCGAGTGATGTGTGTCACCCGAGTCCCTTCGAATCTCGTAGAGGGTTACGGCAAGGTGATGGATTTTTGTGTTTGTTGTTTAACAATGCGTTGGAGGGTGTGATTCGAAGAGCAGGGATAGACACGAATGGCACGATCTTCAGGAAGTCTGTCCAACTATTTGACTTCGCCGACGACGTTGATATCGTAGCACGTAACTTTGAGACGATAGCGGAAACGTACATCAGACTTAAGGCTGAAGCTGGTAGGATTGGGCTTGTGATTAATGCGTTGAAAACAAAATACATGTAGGGAAGAGGCTCACGAGAAGACAATGTTAGCCTCCTAGCACGAGTTCAGATCGACGGTGATGAAATCGAAGTAGTAGACGAATTCGTGTATCTGGGCTCATTGGTGACCGCCGATAACGACACCAGCAGAGAAATACAAAGGCGCATTATGGCTGGCAATCGTGCCTACTTTGGACTCCGAAGGACGCTCAGATCGAACAAACTTTGCCGAACTACAAAGTTGACCATCTACAAGACATTAATTAGCCCGGTAGTTCTCTACGGCCACGAAACATGGACGTTGCTAGTGGAGGACCAACGCGCATTTGGTGTCTTTGAACGGAAGGTGCTGCGTACGATCTACGGTGGAGTGCAGATGGAAGACGGAACGTGGAGGAGGCAAATGAACCACGAATTGCACCAGTTGCTAGGAAAACCTCCCATCGTACACATAACTAAAATCGGTCGACTACGATGTGCTGGGCATGTCGGACGACAGCACTGTTAAAATGGTTCTCGAAAACAAACCGATGGGTACAAGAAGAAGAGGCGCGCAACGAGCAAGGTGGATAGATCAAATAGAAGGCGACCTGCGGACTTATCGCAGACAGCGAGGCTGGCGAAATCCAGCCATGTACCGATTACAATGGAGAAAACTTCTGTGTACAGCAGAGGCCACCCCCGCCTTAGTCTGATTAGTAAGGTAAGTAAGGGTCTTGAAAGTTGTGGCTGAACCTCTCAATTAAGCCCAGCATACTATTTGCTTTACTTATAATTGTGCTGTAATGTTCTACAAAACTGAGTTTAAAGTCTAGGTTAATGCCTAAGTCCCTTACTATTTTGCATTTTTCTATTATTTGGTTTCCTATAAATATTTCAGTACGGGGTGTTTCAATTTTTCAGCAATTGAGTTAAATTTTTTTGCATTAAGTTGAAGTAAGCTTTTGCTACACCAAGTGTCGAATTAATTAATTTGATGATCGCAGCAAGCCATGCTTTGAAACTGACGTGTTTTGTTTTTGCTGCTCCGTTTTCTTGAAAGAAAAATCAAACGATAATTCGCAATTTAACTTTAACTAACAGTGAAATCATAAAATCTCCGCATGCTTTGGGAAAGACGTAGTGAATACAATCTATTCCCTCCCGAAATTTGTGAGTGCTGGTAGTATTTCCACGTGTTTTTTTTTTGCTTCGCCCCCGCACCCGAAGGAAGAGTTACATCAGCATAGTTTTGTTTATTAGTGGTAGTATTGTGACCTCCGAATATAAATTATTAAGTTTGAGTGTTTTTCCGCTTTGTCGCGAGTGAATCGATGAATATTAGCAGATTTGATATAGTGTCGCCTTATAGCGGGGGTTTTGATTATTGGCAGAGTGCGGAGTGAAAAAAAAAAGAAGACAAGTGCATGTAGAAAACGGCCATTTGCTGGTCAGAAGCAACAAACGACGACAACGCACATGCGTGCTTGAAAGGCTGGCACATAATTTCAGATGCATTCACCACGTGGTGTATAGAGTTTTGTTGTGCAGGTTGCATATCTAACGGGCGGCTTAGAAACGTTAATTTTTGCGCTAATGTTATAGCGAGTTCATGAAATTAAGTCCGAGTCAAGGTCGAAAATGTTTATTTTTCATTAAGGATACGGATCTATCTGATTATAACTATGTAACAAAAATCTTATTTTCAAATAATACTAAATACGTGCCTGGTTTGGAAATTTTACATTTCTAAATCTGGAACTGTGTTGCAGTGCCCTTATCCAAATGATATCGGTAATGCTTAGATGCGGGGCTTATTGTATGTGAAAGTAACCTCGGAATGGGCGTGACTTTCCAGACATTCTGAAATGGGTTGCTGGATCTGCAGTAGAGCTATCACTTTCTAACTCTCGGATGAAAGCTGCTAATAACATTGCCGGTCAATGAGTGTTAGATTACACACACACACACACACACACACACACACACACACACACACACACACACACACACCAAGTGTCGAATAAATTAATTTCATTCTAGAATTCTTCTGCGTCGCTAGAATTATTTATTTCCATGAAGAGCTTCATGTCGTCTGCAAATATGTATAAGTACTTGGATTTTTTTAAGTATGTAGGCAATGTCGTTTACGTACAAAATAAAACAAAATGGGTCTAAATGTGAACCTTGGGTTACCCCCGAGATGACTAAGATGGGGAAGGTGTTCTAATGTGGGTCTATGGATCTAGGATTCGGCCTATGCTTAAAATTCGAAGTAAATATTAATTCACTATTTTTACCCTGAAATTAAAAAATATTCAGTAGTATCTCACTGACATATAAATATGAAGAAAAATTAGAGGCAGGTAATTTTAAACGATAGGCCGAATTCTAAGTCCATAGACCCATATAAGAACACTTTCCCCTATTTGTTTGCGATGCGTTAAATATGACTGCAGCCAATTCAACAGTCCAGGTCCCATTCTTATTTTTTGCAATTTGAAGAGTAATAATGGGATGTCGATTCGGTCAAATGCTTTACTGAAGTCAGTGTAAAGGGCTTCTACGTGCTTGCCATTGCCCATTGCATTAGGAATGAAAGTTACAAATTCAAGAAGATTAGAGGTAGTCAAGCGACCTTTAAAAAGCCTTTTTTAAGTTGTAATATGATTTTTACTTGCTGAAAAATATTTTCATTTACTAGAGATTCAAAAAGTTTTGGGATGCAAGTGGTAATGGCCATTCCACGATAGTTGCGGGTGTCAGATGTTGTGCCTGATTTGAAAATCGGACCCAAATATGAGGATTTCCAAATGTTAGGAAATTTTCCGCTTTTCAGAGACATATTAAAAAGAAGTTCTAAAGGAAGGGAGAAGTTCGTCTGCAAGATTCTTCAAAAATATGGGTGCAATTCCGTCTGGTACTGGTCCCTTAGAAGCATCCAAGTTTTTAAGTGCTTTGAGAATTCCGTGAGTAGATAATTGATTGAATATTGTTGGAAAATTTGGGAATGAATGCAAAGAATCGCGATCGCGAAGAATGTGGAAAAAGCTACACTTCCGTCAAAATGCATTCGTGAGGGAAAATTGCTACATTTCAATTTTGTTTTTACTTAATTGAAGAAGTTCTTGGGGCATAATTTGACTTCAGTTTCGACTTTACGATTATATTCTTCATGTGCAGAGTTAATGGCTGTGTTTAGTTGGTTGCATACGTCATGATAAGTTTGCAAATTTGTGCTAGTGTTCTGCTTTTTATATAATTTGCGTGCTTTTTGCTTTTTGTTCTTTAAATTTTTCAATTGTGGATTGAACCACACTGGTAATTTAGTGTTTTGTGTTCGCCTTATTCTTTTTATTGCTACAGTTTCTGAAATGAGGCACTGAATAATTGAATGAAATTTGTCTACATCAGTGTTGACATTTTTATCGATACTTATTATTTTCTGCGAATTTATTGTACAAAGTCTACGTTTTGCTTCTTCGTAATTTGCTTTATGATATTCTGGCACTTTCTCAAATTCCCTGTCGCTGGGGAAGGAAGTGTTATGTATGAAGATTGAATATTCGATTGCTGTGTGAAATACTTCATGTTTCCATAAAGGTGACAATGATGTATACACACAAAAGTCTTCAGTGCAGTTCGTAAATAAAAGGTCTAAGTATGCATTTTGCTGATTTTTTATATGATTAATTTGATGTAAGCCAAAATATGAAATTTTGACGAATAAAAATTGTAATGTTTCGGCTTCGCCTACAACTGGGAGAATAAATTATTCTTTTTCAATGTCAGTGATGAAGTTCGTATTCCGTTTATTAAAGTCGCGAGTTTTACTTCTGGTTCCATATTTGACATGGTAATTTCGACATTTAAAAAAAATCAAAAGATTGTTTATTGGCATGTTTGGGTGGGAAATACACAGTTGCAAAAATTTGCACCAGCAATAAGTGCTTTAACCCAGACATGCTCAAATTCTTTGTGCTTGATAGTTTTATTTCTTGAGTAGTAAAGTCTGCATTGATGGCAATGAGAACTCCCCCTCCAAACTTTTTATTGCTATGTTGCAAATTATGATATTACGATATAATGAGCTTTACGAGAGCTACATTCTGTATCTTTCTCACTCACACTCATTTCGTTTGACAAAGACAGTTATTGCAACACATGATGATATATGATTGACAGTATGCAATGGCAAGTGAAAAAAACATGCGTTTCTGCAAGAAATCTGATAATTTTCATCACTCAGTTTTCCACCATACTTTCGTGAGTGTCAATATATTACACCCTTTATGCTCGAGTTAAATTCAGTGCCAGCGTTGTTCCTTATTGTTATCATTAAATTAAATTAAATTTCCATTATTCAAAAAAGTTTCATCAGAAAACTTAACTCATTCCTCGTTTCAAAATTAGAAGCAATTCAATTAGAATTGATTAATCGATTATTTTCCAACGAGATATTTTTCCGTGTACACTAGTTTTGATTAATCACACCTAGGTGGCAACATTAAGATGATTCGGAATGATTCTCGTGATGCACGCTACACACTTAGATTTTTTTACAGTATACTGTAATTTTTTACCGAATATGAAACAGCTGAACATTCGGTAGTCGATTCGGTAGTTTTTAAGTTTTACAGTACGTTCAGTTAATTTAACTTCGCTACTGAGCTGTCAAAATTTACCGAAACGTTCTGTACATATTGACAAACGATTGTTAACGCGCGCTGTCACATTTTTACCGAAAATAATGTAAAAAATTTACAGCTGCTGATCAAAATTTACAGATTTGTTTGTAAACATTTTTTTCTTGTTGTTGATTTTCTTTCTTGCTTTCAACATTTAAGAAAATTAAGATAAATGAATATTTTTTTTTTTTGCATATATATGCGTTTCATTGGTCATTATGAGGATTATTCTTTAAAACCATACAATTGGTGATGATATTTGGTCAATTGAGGCTTGTCAAAAAAATTTCCCCCGTAGTTGTAAGGTTTCCCACACCTCGAAAAACCGCGGAAATAAATAAGAAAAACTGCTTGTCCTCAGGTTTGCAATCAACATTAAAAGCAGCTGAAACAATATTCAACGTCTTTCTTAATACATATTGTCCAATAGTTCCAAGCAATGCATCCCTCCAAAGCATCCTCCATTAAATTACCTTTTAAAAACAAAATCGGTACTTCACACTTTGGAAGAGCGTTGAAGTCATTCTGAAAACGAAATTTATTAAAATTTTGTTTAGATAATTGAGTCGAAAAGAAAATAATTGCTTTTCTAACCAATGAAATAAGCTACTGTTTTCTAATGAATAAAAGCTAATCTATGGGCTTATATTTATGAGAAATCAGCTGAGAAGTGATTATTTTCAAAAACCAACAGAACTGGTGTACATTTTTCCTTATAGAAATATTGTCATTCATATTTACCTGCGTCCACTGTATTATTCCCTGAAGAGGATTTTCCCGTCCTGCAGTCGAGTCTCTCAGCCGTTTAGAACCACGGCTCGGATTTTTGTGGCGTATTATTGCCAACGTTCTCAAGAAATCTGTAATATGTGTGTTAATAAGCAAAATATGATAATCAGACAAACAAACATTTGATTACCGTTTTGATTATGATGGAAGAGCTCGTGATACCGGGTGAGAATTGTGTCCTGATGCGTTCCGAACCGTTCACTAAAATTAGCAGCATTTGGAAAAATGTGTATGAACTCCATGCTTATCTATAATGCAAAAGAAAAAACAATGTATCAGCAAACAATTTTTCAACAATACTTAAAATATCTTACGAATTTTCCATCAAACGCTGCAGCAATCGGATGATCTTTAAGATAAACCAACAAATTCCCTGCCTGGCGAATGTGGCTACGGTCCCGGAAAGTTGCTGCCCACAACTCCTCGACCCTTACTAGAGTTGCTGGTCCCGGACACAGATACTTCAGTTCTCCTCTCTGAAATAATTCAGTTCATTATTTTCTAAACACTACACAGAAAAAAATAATTAATTTTAACAAGCGCGTAAAATTTACCCTCGTTTAATTCTAAACCAGAGGAGGCGTAATCAATGAAATTGTTTGCAATCTTTCATGTGCCATTCAACAATGTTCGCAGTCTTTCATACAACAGGCTAGATTCAGGCGTTATCCGCCTTAACTTTACATGAAATATCCTATTATTTTCTGACAAATCTAGCATTCCTTTTATGTGCATTAGAAAGCGCAGAAAATTCAATGTTTCTTTTTATCTGTGTACACTACCTAACGATTCTCAAAAATACATGACCGGTCTTGTTTCCAATTGCGAAATTAATCGAATCATCGGATAAAATCGCAATCCGTCAAACAACAGAACTGGTGTACATTCGAACTTTGAAATGGCGGCAAAGGTCGAGTTTGACAGGATGGAATAAATTTACAATATGTTCGGTACTTGTTTTACAGTTTATTTTGCAAAAGAATAAATTTACAGTACATTTGTATTTTTTTTACAGTGTTGAGGAACTGCAATGACTTACAGTTTTAATCGGTTTATTTTTTTACAATTTTCGGTAGTTTTCTATAAATTACAGAAATTCAGTATTTTTGATTGCTGGAATTTTGTAAAATGTCATATTGTACACAATTTTCGGTGAAATTTCTGTTTTGCAGACCGAGTTCAGCAAAAAAAGTACCGAACATAATCTCAGAAATTTGGTGTGTAAGCAACTCAACTCATGGATTTGATAATAAAGGATTGTTTACCACGTATCAAGAAAATCAGTTTTTTCTCAAGAAGAAACGAAATAGCCTTAAAATTGAGTTGAATCGGACGACGATAGGACAAAAATACGGCATTAAGTAAACCATCCCGGAAAAGGAGCGGCCACCAGGACAAAATAACTCCGCTCATAGCACCTATAATGTCACCGGAAAAGTGTTAAAACTTTAGTCGCAGGCTCTCGGCGATGCACCATTCCGCGATTGATCCACCGTCAATCAAGAAACGAGGAGGGCCCACAAATGGTGCCTCACACTTGGGCATACCCATAATTTTCAATTTTCCAGCACACAAAAGGTAGGTTAATTTTTTAAAACAATAATAGATTCTCCTCTTTTCGTTTTAGGTCCATACTTGAGGGCAGACACCGAATAAGATGAGCTGCAACCAATGTGAAATATCTTTCCCAGATATTTGTCCCAAAGCAAGGTTCTCAAAATGAATCTCACATGTGCGAAAAAAAAAACGTTATCAGACTGTGAATAAACTTGGGAGTGGTATTTTATTAATGGGAAATATTCCTATAGGATTTACTTTTTCCCACTCCAGTCACGAGGCACAGTCGGCTAAAAATTTCTATCCAATTATCGTTTTGGTTTGCCTCAAATAGTTCGATAAACGAGCCGGTGCTCTTCTTTCACTTGATGGACGCACGGATATCAACGTTTCAGTACTCGTACCCGTCCTTTCTGCTGCTGTCTTGGGTTTCAAATTTCTCCACTAGTGCTTTCGCTTAGTCTGGGTAACATGACGACGCACAAGATGGCCATCATTGTCACTCAGAAGTAAACTGCCGTTGTCTTCTTGGACCACCGTGTGCCGGGTTGTATCGCATCTTGTCTGCCCTCTTGCCTTTGATTGTCGTGATTTAGCGCCCCGACGAGCATCCTCATGGGCTTTTGGAAGCAGCTTCGCTTCAACATCCCTGGCATTTAATAGTTGTTCGTTTAACAAGGGTAATCCTCGGTGGATCTTTCTACCATACCTACACGACATCTTCCGGGGTCATCTTGGTTACAGTATGTCAAGCAAAATTATGGGTATTCACTGCCGCCTACAATTCGATAAAGATTTTTCATTAGGGCCTAACTGACAAACGTAAACAACGGCTTTTTCCGCGAATTTCTCATCATTGAAATTCCCCTAATCAATCCTCTGCGCTCGTTTCGAAGAAGAATAGTTCACCTATCCGATGGAATTGGAGGCTTACATGGGTAGCCTTTGTGCCACGAAAAATTTACGGAAGAAGCCATTGTTTACATTTGTCAGTTAGGCCCTAATGAAAAAGTTTTGTCGAATTAATCATTGAAAATCTGGCTGTTGTCCCCATGCGCCATTTTCTTTTATCTTGGTTTTTTCATTACACACCACAGATGTCGATTCTGGCAGATGCCAAAACACGCAATTTTTTTTAAATTTCGGCCGTTTTCCTTACGTAACGGAGCGGTTGGGTGGTTTTCGTTACACACCACAAAATCTAACTTAAACTGTTAAACACGATTTCCACACGATTTTGCTTATGTGCGTGAAACATTTTGACACGCTGCTTTTCTTGCTTCGTCGCCATTTTGACAACTGAATCAAATAAATGGCAAAAACGAAATAGATTCAACATTCCATACGTATACACCTACAAAATGAAGGGTTTTCAAGTTCTTTAAATGCACGATTAAAAAAACTACGCCTTATTTGAGTCGACCAAGTTTTGACCGTTCCATCCTTTACACGTTATAAAACGTTTACATTGGAATGGGTGCGATGTAAAAAAAAAGTGTATCCATGAATCCGCGTAAAAACCCGGTATTTGCGAAAACCTCTTAAAAAGCGGTAAAAGTTATGTTTTACACGCGTTTCTTATCAAATCTAAGCGAACGGCCTCTACTCGCGTGAATTCTTAAAATCGCGTATTTTTCCAAAAACCACGGAAACAATTCGCGTAATGAGCATCATTCTTCGCATAACTTTTCAAAAGGTCCTAATAATGAGAGATTCTCTCCTCATTGCTAATCACGACCCCGTTATAAAAATTTCCAACGGTTTGGCCTTACAAACTAAAAGATAATCTTGCTATCTAGCATATTATGATATTCCCATACAAAATGACAATTCGATTTTAATGATTTTTTTTTTATTTTCCAGTTAATTTTTTTTTATATAAACCTGTTGGAAACCAAGACGAACCAAATAAAAAAGAAATCAAGTTATGCTGTGAAGATTAAAAAGCCTACCTATTATATGATTTTTTTATTCCTAACGTGAATTCAACAGTTAGTTAGAGAATGTAACTGTAAGTACAGAAAAACTTTGATATTAAAAACGAAAAACCTTATCTATAACCTACGAATAAATTCTTACCCGACACTTACCTATGGGAAGAAAACCAATTAATGTAGAAACAAAAAGACACATTCTATACATTGCGGGCTGCTCGAAAGAAATCGGTCTCTGCACGCCGTGAGCTCGGAACAGACACCCACTTCGAAAATCCGACGCTGTCAGGCTTGGAAATCACCAAGTCGATGAAATTGGCTAAATCGTCCATGTGCAGAGTTCTCAAACATTTTCGTGAGTGGCATACTATCGATTGGCAGGATCGTAGTAAGCGTAGTAGTGGAACTAAGGCTCGGAAATTGCATTTGAAAATGTTGACAACGGTAAGGGCAAACTATTTGCAAGAAAGCTTATGATCTGGCAAGGTATTTGAAACTATGGATAAAAAACGTATTCTTTTGTTTATTAAAGCTCACAATGGACCTGAAAAACTTTTGACCTGATTTGGCAGGTTGCCACAACAGCGGAAAAGCACTACAGTGGTATCGTTTTCCTCGAAAACAATCCACCCAACTGCCCTCAATTCCGCCCAATTGAGAAATATTGGGTAGTTGTCAAACAGAAGTTGAAGAGGAGTAAAAAGGTGACAGAGATTGAAAAATTGGGGAACAGGGAGTCCAAAATATGATGAGGGATATTCCAAGATTTCATCAAAACCAAGTCGGAATAAATTATTTGCTTTTTCTCCTTTAAAGTGCAATAAATTACCGTCATTTTGAGTACTCAACATTTTTATTTCATTAATATGGCTCCGAGATAGATTCGTTTTTTTGCGTCCAGATATTAAACGACTTAAGCTTTAGTTGGATATTGAAGCGATCGCAATATACTTTTTTGTACGAAAGATAATAACAAGGGTGTAACAATTCTTGATAGGAAGCAATCCTATAACACATTACAAAATTCTGAGATATCGTTTATCTTTATTCTATGGAAATGCTGATTTTCGAGTATCTCTTGGTGAACATATGCCAATTTTGGTGGTAGTTGAATCGAATACTTGATTGGCGGGTAAAAGTAGATGTGATAATTTGCATGTTTGTCCATTGACAGCTCACTGCTTTAGTTGAAACTTTCAAGCCATCTTTGATCGATATGCACATTGTAGTCACTGAGATGTCTACATTCTCATTTTTTATTGGCACACCCTGTAAATTGCTTTGATTTACTTCAGTTATAAAGTGGTTAAACGAACGATAACGTAAGTCTCAGCTCAGGAGATTGATTTCCCAAAGTATAAAAATGCCTAGATAAGCGGAGGAGACTTCACCCACTTGAGTTTCTCATTGGCTGTGGTATAAAATATCGCCCGCTACTCGAAATCAAATAATTATTGCCTGACACCTCACCCTTCCAAGATTCGTTAAAGACAAACAATGGCTATCATCCTGCCCTTCGTGCTGGTCTCAATAGCATGGACTGCATTGGCCCTCCCAGCGCATAAAATCGTTGGTGGTCAATTCGCCGGGGAGCATCAATTTCCGTACCAAGTCGGACTATTCTTGGAAAGAAATTTCCACTGTGGGGGTTCCGTTATCGACTCCCAGTGGGTGCTCACCGCTGCGCACTGCGTTCTGGGGTAAGATTGTTTGGTGTGTTCGAAGTTTACAAGAACATTAATCATTGAATTTCATTTGTATTCTCCAGATCGCATCCGAGTAGCCTCCAAGTCTACGTCGGATCATCCAATCTGACAGGCGGTGGTAATTTTTTGAACGTCGAAAGCACATTCGTTCACGAAGCTTACGGTAGTTTCATGAACGATATCGCTTTGATAAAATTGAAAGAGAATGTTCAATTCGACAACACCGTTCAGAAGATAGAGCTGTACGATGGTGAAGATTTGGAGGAATCTAGTGAGGTAACCATCTCCGGATTCGGGCGCGTCGGAACCGGAATGCAAATTTCGAATCAGTTGAAATACAATGTTATGTACGTCTTGCGGGATATGGCGTGTTATATGGCAACGGGAATCCGGCACGAAGGGTTGATTTGCTTCAACAGCGCCGTCGACAACGGAGCTTGCAACGGAGATTCAGGTGGTCCGGCAGTGTATGAAGGTCAGCTGGTCGGTGTGGCAAACTTCGTGATCGATGGATGTGGCACAACAAATCCGGATGGGTACGCGAAGGTGGCATACTTCGTCGATTGGATTCGGGAGACTATGGAAAAGAACTGAAATAATGTTAATAAACCATTTTAATTAGCCATAATTTCAGCTTCTAAATCAAAACAGAGGAGCAAATTTAATTAAATATTAATGGAAAGTCAGACGGCGATTCAAATTCTTTAAAAAGTCAAATGGTTGCATGACACATATTAGGTATTTATTTCTGTAGGAAATCAATTTCTTTTCCATTTTTGTCTTCTCTGCACCTACAAATCCTACAGAAGAGTTGAACTGTTGAATTGATACAGGGTGTCTCACAATAGGTGTCACTAACATAAAATGGGATTACAGCAAAACAAATCATCCAAATAATAGCATTTATTTTCCATTTGAAAGATACATGTTATAGAAATAAACAATATTAATCCAATTAGAACTTTTCGCCTATTTTGCCTAACTTGCCTAACTTTGCGCAAACGCATTCTAAACCCATAAGCTGGCACGCACGATTTCCTGAGAAATTTGGTCCCAAATATCAACCAAATGTTTCTTTAATCGATCTAAATCTAAATCTAAATCTAAAGCCTTTTTGTATGGCCTATTTCTTGAAGCATATATCCCCAAACAAAGTAGTCAAGTGGGTTGAAATCCGGTGAAGATGCAGGCCATACTTCGCTTGTGATGAAATCGGGCAGATTTTCCGCGTACCACGCTTGTTTCTTCTTTGCCTTGTGAGCTGGAGCTTTGCAGATTTTTACGTTAGGTTCTTATGAAAAGAAGGGGAAGTTCTCCTTTTCGATACATTCTGATAGCGTACTACAGCTAGTTTATCTCTTGGAATATTTGTAAGACTATTGCCATACACACCATCATTTTGCTGATTATGACTGTCCTGAAGAGGAAGAGCTTTTCACCCGAAAATAAAATCTCGCAGTCACCGTGCCGAACCAAAAGATTTCTGCTTCTTTGGACCCTGGCTTGCTTTTGACGCTCCGTCAACCCGTGAACCCGTTGTTTCTTGTACGGTTTGCATTCTAGATCATGTTTGAGGAGCCTGTTCATTGAAGCAGGGGACATTTGAAATTGTTTGCTCAATTTACGGCCAGATACGGTCGGATTACGTCTTATTTGCTCCCTCACACATTTGATCTTTTTCTTCATTCTGGCAGTTAGTCTAGCACTTCCTTTGTGTTGAATGTGGACATTTCCAGTTTCCTTGAACCGCTTCAAGTTACGAAAAACAAAACGCTTACTCACTCGAAACCAAGGGGCAAGACAGCTCTTTGTCGCGAGCAATTTCAGAGTTGCTTTTGAGGTACCTCGAGTAACTCACGTTGCTCAGCAAGCGAGCACTGTCATTTGTTTTCTTTCTGTTTTTGCACAGCAGCTCTCTGTCAAACAAACCGCTCTTTAGCATATGAGCTCTCTTTTGTGCACAATAGGACACCTGCAATCTTCATTTATCTCTGATTTTGAAAACAATCTATATTCGCTCAAACTACATAACTGTATATGTAATTTGAATCATATTTACTACTAAAAGTAATCACCCTTGCCTTTTTCGAGATCATGTTAATTGCATGTCTCCAATTAAGTCAAACTGTAATAAACCCACCAGTTTCGGATTGACCTGCTATTTGTTATTCCAGCATCATTCCGCCAGACTGGTGCTGTGGGACAAGAACGGGAGAAGAGACAAATGAGCTAGGCCCAATGCACTCAGACCCAAGCTTCAAGATTCTAAGAATCGATGTTTAGCCAATTACCAATATATACATACTGTTATCAAACCTGAATGTTGGACTTCAGTAAAGCCATCTGTATCACGTATCTCATATTAAATATTCTAAAAACCCTGATATTCGTGGAATAGGGCTCGCCATTGTTCCATCTTCCGTTTCCATTAGCAAAATATTCAATATTTTTTGCAAACAAATTAGAAGTCAAACTTTTTGAAACCCTGGCAACCGATAAGTGCCGATGAAGATTGATAGAATTTTAAGCTATATTGAGTTACTCGCGAGTTACTCGGTGCATCAAAGCTACTCAGAGTAGAGCTGTCTCACCCCTAGCTCGAAACTGCTTAAGGCTATGGAATATCTGACACGGTCTAAGCTTTTACAAATGTAATTTTAAAATTTGCCCCCCTTTGGCTTCCCTGGTAGCTGATAAAAAAAAACAAACGGAATCGTTTATTTATCTTCAGCGATAAGCTGTCAAAAAATACACTCAAAATGGGTATAATCAATTCCGCTGTTAAAATAACCCAACTGAGCGGTTCCATATCATTTCAGCAACGAGTAATTTTCATATTTTTTTATTTGCATGAAACCTTGCATACAAGTTTTTGGGGAAGAAAAACGCCGTTTTGCATACTTGGTTCGCCATTTTGAATCTAGCCTTACTTATGAGAAGGGCCTATGAAAAATGCACATGATATCTTCAAAAAATTGTATCTCGGAAACGGTTTGTCCGATTGGTTTGGTGTCTTCGGCGAAGTTTTAGACAATTGTTGGTGCTATATGAAAAAAATATGCACGGTAAAAAAATTATTTTTTACTGCGCACAATCACCATCCCCGAAAAATAAGCTTAATTCGCTCTTTTGAATCTTGCTAATTGAGGAGCTTGCATTTGCAGTTCTCAAAAAGGTGTATCTCGAAATCGAGTTGTCTCATCGGTTTGATGTCTGTGGCGATGTTCGGCAATAGAGAGAAAATATGCACAGTATAAACACATCCAGTTTAAATGGATTAAACTGTTAGGCGATATGCAAGAGTTGAATGCACATTTTCAACACAATACACCAAAAATAACTGGAAGAAATCATTGTTCCTGATAGTGGGATTTTGTAACTTGTTTTTCAAAATACTTTTAAGGCAGAGAATTTCACTCGAATCTTTAAGCTGTCAGTGTCATTTTAACTCAAAATTTTCCAATCTTTCCGAAAAAAATACTTTTGAAACTGAAAAAATACAAAGTACATCCAAAAAGGGCCGAAACTTATTAAGTTATCAAAAAAATCAATATTAAATCAGTAATATCTTCTAAACGGTGCATCTTAGAAAAATGTCACCGAAGTACTTTTTGCTTGCAAATTTGATGTTCTTTCATAAAATTAGGGTGACAAACTTTTTTGAATTTTCTTAATAGCTTTTTTGAAAATTGTAATTTTTTTTTTTAATTTTTTTTTCATTGTAACCTTTTTTTCTCCAGAACAACCCACTGTGCACTAGATAGCATTTTCAGTCAGCTATAACATAAAAATAATTAAAAATTTATTGACATGTAACTTTTAAGGGAAAATCTATATTTGAGTTCAAAACACAAAAACCAAACTTTTTTTACCGTGCATATTTTCTCCATATAGCACAACAATTGTCTAAAACTTCGCCGAAGACACCAAACCAATCGGACAAACCGTTTCCGAGATACAATTTTTTGAAGATATCATGTGCATTTTTCATAGGCCCTTCTCATAAGTAAGGCTAGATTCAAAATGGCGAACCAAGTATGCAAAACGGCGTTTTTCTTCCCCAAAAACTTGTATGCAAGGTTTCATGCAAATCAAAAAATACAAAAAATAAAAACTGGAAAAATTTCCCACTTGTTCGTGGAATCGCTCAACTGGAATAAACCAAGACTGAACAAAGGTGACACCTATTGTTAGACCCACTGTATATTTTGCTTTCGTCTTTTTTTTTTAACACCATATAAACATTGTAGCGAATATAATAACTTGTACATTATAATCTTTGGAGTACTGATACAATTTAAGCAAAAGCAAATGATAGAAAACGAAGAGAAAAAAAAAAGTCGCCTTCCTTATGTCGACCAGTTTAAGTTGTTAGTAACTATTCTTACTGGTCAATTCCATTCGATACACGTCACATTTGTGCAGCAATTAGTCAGCAATCATCAAAAATATTAACAACATTAATTGACGTAACGCCTAAGGCAAAAACCATCGGCCTTGGTAGCGAAAATTATTCGGCGCCGGTGAAAACATGTAAAAAAAAATGTCATAGCATGATTTCCCATTGCCAGTTCGCATTTGTGTATCTTCTGTAAGGTCATAAGTAAAAATGTATAACGTCACTGAAAGATTTTTAAAACCCAGAACTCTTACCACTAAACAGTTTTTACAAACTTTCGTTCAGAAGTATGAGAGTGCTAAAAACACACGAGAATCACAGCATATGTGAAAGCTTCATCGCTAAAGCTTTGACTGTTACTGTAGCCATCAACTGCAATTCACCATCATTGTTGAGTTTGCGCACAC
Source organism: Aedes koreicus (assembly GCA_024533555.2). Taxonomy (NCBI): domain Eukaryota; kingdom Metazoa; phylum Arthropoda; class Insecta; order Diptera; family Culicidae; genus Aedes; species Aedes koreicus. The sequence goes on along the minus strand of JAHHFK020004753.1, from coordinate 80,110 downwards.
AAAACTACACAAAGCTTTATCATTCTAAAGCTGGTACCGTTCCTACCGTTCATATATCCTAAAGCTTCAGGTAGGGATAAGGACATACTTGGAAAACTGCTTGAATCTTAATCTGAAATTGAACTGAGCTTAATTGAGGGCATGTAGACAATTTAACTGACTCTTCTTCATTTTTCATCTGTTGTTAAAATTAAACTTGTAAATTTTGAACGTTTCATGTTCCGACTATGTATCAGTTTTCCATAGAACACATGATTGTATGGTAGAATAATTCAAATTATATAACAAGATTTTCAACTTACAGTTCCATGTCACTTGATAATAAACCTTTATCTGAAAATTTTATCAAACTTGATTTGAACACGAGCTTTGAACTATTTCGCTTTGCAGTACTAGACATGTTGTTCTTATTATGAACACGCTGAGATGAGATTACCTAAAATTAGGTATTTATTTTACCTAAAATTAGGTTGACAATACCTAAAATACCGGTAAAATTTAACGATAATAAACAGTAAATTTTACTAAAAAATTTGGATAATGTTCATTTTCGAATATTGGACGTTATTATTTACTCAAAATTGATTAATTTTTCGTCACTGAAGCAACATGGCCATCATATTTTTCTAAGCGAAAACGTAATTATTTTTCTTCTTGATCTTTCAATAAAAAGTTTATTCATGTCACAATATTTGAAGCAATAACTTTAGCATTCTTTTTTTTATTGGGATTCCGATCCTTGTGGACTAACGTGAATCCCGAGGTGCAATTCGGCTTAACTCCGGAGCGAAAAAATAGTTCTATAATGGACGAATCCAGGTAACGCAAAACGCTGGTGCTCTTGAAAAATGATTTTTCGAGCTTTTCAAGTAATTGGTGATTAAAAGAGCAGAAAATCGTCGATAATGACGACACTGACCAATTCCATACAGTTAAAAAAATAGACAGAAAGTTATTATCAATGTCAGTTTTAGATACTACGATGTTTAACCTCACTTTAGCTTAACTTGGATTTCTCCATACTTTATCGATACTTATTTTGAACTACAGAAAAAATATTTGTGTAATACATTTACACATTTGTTTCTCCTCAAGTGCAGAATTTCAAATACTTATCCGAATGGATTAATTGTTAAATTGCATGTCTTGTTTGAAGCATTCTGTAAAATAAAACTACAAGAAAATACCCAATTTTCAATAAAAAGTAACGCTAAAAAATCGGTTATTTTTAACGTGTATCTTTCTTGAATACTATTACCCAATATTACGAAATCTGTGTTTAGGCATAGTTTGGGTATGTGTATTTTTGAGCGATTATAGGTACTTTTAAACGATCTCTAGGTATTCTCTTCTTAGCGTGTATATTATTTTGACAGAATGTTTGAAGGGTTACCCATTGGGAGCTATGTTTTGAGAGGTGATTCATTTACATTGGAACCGATGCGCTGGTACTTCCGGAGCCAAAAATATTCTTCTTGACCATCCAGCCTCTGCTAAATGGCGAACATGAAATTATTGCGACACAGTTAAGTTAGTAAAAAATCTCATGTACAGTGACCGGCAAAAATAAACATCCACCTTTAATTAATTTATCATTGCTGAGGAAAAACACATGTTTTCGAAAAATAAACATGGACTAACAATCGCAGTAAGGAAAATAACGATAATTTTTATTCCTTACATAAAATAAATAACAAAATCAATCCAGTTTGGAGAAGTAGGTATGACATGAAAAAAATCCACTTTATGTTTGAAAAAAGGAATCAAAACCAGCTGGAGTAAATAGGACCTCAGCCTTCGCTTCAATCATGGATTGCAATCGTTTCAAGATGCCTTTGAGCAGATTTCTGAGGTGCTGTGGTCCAACTCTTTCCAGGCCTTCTCTAGTGCCGCCAAAAATGTTTCTCTTCTTGTTTCGACGCCACTATAACAACTGAATAGAAAATGGCAAAAACAAAATAGATTCAACATTCCGTACGCATACACCTACAAAATGAGGGGTTTTCTAGTTTTTTAAATGCACGATTAACTACGTCATATTTGAGTCGACCAAGTTTTAACCGTTCCATCCTTTACATCTCAAAATCAAACGCATAATGTTATTTTGCAGTCGTTGTAATCTCGATATGTGTGTTTGATTAGCTTGAAACAAAATGGTAAAGTAAAAGTCAGTGTTAGGAAAGATAATCGATTTGAACAGTTTTACTAGCAATAGTTAATTCGTGTTTCTATCGGCAGAGAATACCATGCTTCTGAAAAGTTCTGTTTCGATTAAGCTAACGGCTTGAGTGCCACTTAAGAGAAGGGACCGTTACCTATGTTAAATATCCTGGCATGAGACTGCCTCCTCAGGGCAGCCCAACACTTTTAATGCAGAACCGATTTCCACTCTGACCCAGTCGTTTAACCATAGAAGTATTATTCGATTATCAAATTATCTTTATGTGCATTAGATAACGCAGAAAATTCAATGTTTCTTTTTATCTGTGTATGCAGAAACCGAAAATCCAAGGCGATTGATTGTTTTCAAAGTCAAAGGCCGAAAACCGTTTCTAAAGCGTGTTTCAGAACCAAGAAAAACGGGACATTTGCTAACACATTATTTTTACGCTGTTTCACAAGAATGACTTTCACGATATCGAAGGAGCAAGGAGAAAATAAATCTTAACAAACAAAAAAGTCAAAAGTGTGCAAGATGCTATGAAAATACTCATAACAGGATGGACTATGCTTGTTTTACCAAGAATACGTAAATTCCCCTGGTGAAATTTTATTTTGAAATCTCTCCACTTTCCGTGTCTTCTGAACAACCAGATAAGTTCACTTCCACTATAATACTTATCAATTCGAATCCATAGAGAGTAACAACCTTCACCAGCTCATTGTCTACGCCTACGCACAAGATAATGCCCACCGATTTGGAAGTTAACATAAACTAAAATGTGTTTCGAAATCTCATTTTGTATTCTCAGAATGCATTCACATCATCTAGTTTTCCTTCATCGTCTTTTGGATCCAGCTGGCAAAGAACGGCACATCAGCATATCCATCCGGTCGATGCGTTCCACAGCCTTGTTGAACAAAGTTGGCCACACCAACCTGCTTTCCCTGGTAGACAGCTGCAGTACCCGAATCACCCGAGCAGGCACCGTTGTCTACTTCGTTGTTCAGACAGATGATTCCACGCCATCCAATACCACTTGTTTTATTGGCACATTCTTCTTTTCCCAGAATAATCATGCTGTTGAACTTGAGCAATTCGGAAGGTGGCTCACTTGTGCCTGTCCTACCATGACCGGAGATAGTAACTTCCGCCCCATACGGTACATCGTCCACATATAGTTCCAACTTTTGCATCGTTTCATCAAAGACAATCGGTTCTTCCAACTTAATCAGCGCTATGTCGTAACGCTGTTTAGCGTACCCTTCATGGGAAATAATTTTCGCCGGTTTTAGAATCTTGCCTTCCTTGTGGAGATGTGGTGTACCAACGCGCATCGTCAGGGCGTCCTTCGGCAGAATGCTGTGAAAATAATCAACAATCAATCTTTCTACCAGACATCGACGCCATGATGGATTGAACCTACCTTCCATCTAATTGCACAATGCAATGTGCTGCCGTTAGAATCCATTCCGCGTCGATGATCGATCCGCCGCACTTGAACTCATCTCTTTCGAACAGAGCCACCTGATATGGAAACTGTTTTTCTACGGCGAACTGTCCTCCGACGATCCTTCTAGCGTCGGATGGCCCGATGGTAACTAGAGCAAGCAGAAGCACTGATGCAATTGAGACTTTCATGACTTCCGATAGGAGTTGTTCAGGTTTGGGTAGAAAGTGAACGAGCCTAGGTATTTGGCTAGAGTTTTATAGCTTCTTTCAAGTGGATCCATTGCTGACTCGTGGTGAAGTGCGAACTCATGCGTTGAGGGTTGGTGATGTTGTTTGATAAGGTGGGTTTTACGTGGCAAGGGATGAAGTGGATAAACGTGTTGAAATTGCGTTCAGGAATAAGTATTGCGAAAACATGGACCACTTCGTCGAGTATTTTTTTCATCACTTCTCCCAGCGATTATTAAAAAGAAATTACCAAATATGTCATTTAATTGAAGTCACAACGTGAGCAATTGTTCTCGGAGTTCAAGAATAAGATTGATTGACTAAGGGGTTGCTGATTCTTGCAAAAAATTCTCTCCATTCAATGCTAATCATTTCAGAATTATATGATTTCAAAGATTCATTATTTCATCATTTTTAGTTCAAACCAAATAACTCCATTTTTTGCGTTCTTCAGCCTAACCAATGGTCTTTTCTGTGTAAGCTGTTTCTAAGCCTGTGCTATCTTGTTTTAGTGTGTCTACGGGCGTTGCAATGTTCTGGGTGTTCCCGTATTGTGCCGATGTGTTGACAGCCCAAATTTGTATTGTTTTGCTGTGCCTGGCAACCAACAACGCATATCAGCAAGGTTGCTAGTTTCTTGTTTCTAAAAGCTCAACTGTCAAAAGTGTGCCTCAGTGTGCCACACATGTGGTATGGATTGAAAATCGAAGTTCCACAGTTATATAACAAATTTGACTAGTATGTAAGACATCGTGCCTGGCACACTGTTCTAAGCGACTGACCCTTGTTATAAGCTCATTTACCGTATTTCTTTTTTCAAAATTCAAAACTAGGTTTTTCATCCAATCCAATCCAATCTGATAATGAAAACTCATCACTGTATCCCGGCTGATGAGTAGGATCCAATGATGTGGACGAAGCACGACCGCATTATTGACTTAAAACTATGACCTGATTTTCGTGGCTCTATTTTCGTAATAAGCCCACGACTACTGATTGATAAGAGTGAGTCTGATGTTAACAAGGAATTCATTATGTAGTTATTGAGATAAGACAATAACTATGCAATTTTGTTAAGTACAAATATTTAAATATTAATATATTTAAAAAAAAAACTGGTAGAAGGCTTGGCAGTACTTAACCATCTTCAATGTACAAGTTCATTAGTTCAGTCTACGTATAGATCACTATCGGCGCCGGCCAAGTCCTCACGGTCTTCGGGGAGGGGAAGGATGACAAGTTTGACAATCGGTGTTAGAGACCGTATTTACCTATGCGTCCCCACTATTTCCAAAGAATATTTGTATTAGCAAGGCAGGTTATTTTTAGTGCAGATTGTAGTGGAACGTCTAAAAACATGAAATGAGATAGAAACTGATGCGATATTTTTATTAATAGGGTATGTGTCCCTTGACTCAGCCTAATATGCAACGATCGATTCCTATTTTTATCCTTCCTCATACAATATTTAAGCTATAGGCGATATTTAGCTTGATATACACTTGCTTAGATACGTTTAATAAGATGTTTGGTAAAATGTATCGCGAAAAGCTAAACAATTTACAATATAAAGTCAGAAACTTTCGAGGGATATGGATGTAATATTGGTCTATAAGCATTAAATTGGGTCTATTCAGGGATGCAACTTCGTCCCATTCAATCGATTATTTATAAAATACAGTCTTCGTGCGGGTTTTCTTCCTGATTTTATGATTTAAGGCATTGCCAGCTGTATTCGCTGTATCCAACATGAAATTTCACAAAACAAACTAAACTTAAACTGCTTTTAAACACTTAAGAGATTGTCACGTATGATTTATTGTCGGTTCGATAGTGAAAATATAATAATTCCCTTTGCACAGGTTTTGTTCCTTTGATTTTTGTTTAGATGAGCCATTTGGAAAACATACAACCGAAACTTATAATTTGACCAATAATAACTTATAAATTTGACCAATAATAACATTTTTAATAAGCTATCCAGACAACAGCCCATAGTTGGGAACAAAGAAAAACCTATGTCCCTAACATTGGGTCCACGGTTTTCTTGTTAAATCATTGTTATTTTATCTGTCTGAACAGTTAGTTTATAACGTGTGACTATTTTCTGTACATCTAGGCTGCATTATTTTGTATACTGGTTCAATTTAGCCAAATTTAGATCATTCGAAGATCATGAAGTTAATTTGTTCAGCATAACCAGTGAAATCATGATGTCTCAAAAGTTACGAAAATCTAAAAATACTCGGAAGTGAACAACAGTAAATTGATTAATAATGTCTTAACTGTTTTGAATTAAATCGGTCATCATGATGGCAACATAATTTTGTTGATTATCGCTGAATTAATGACATATTTGGTACATAGGCCGAATGAAGGAGCTAGGCTAACATTACATCCCCTTACCCTACTATATTTATCTCTATTAAAAAAAAATACATTGCCCAAACGTTTGGTATATTTTATTTTAATTTAACTGCAAATGTTTTAATTAGTTATCAATGATATACACGGAAAAAATAACAAATGGACAAAATATGCACGTGAAATTAATGTGAACAATATTTTAATTTCTTTCAGGAAGTTCCGCAACACTGCATATCAGCACAATTTCTGATCAGCTCTGGCAGCACTGCATCAACAAACAAGAAACCAACCAGTAAAATACTGATTAGGTGATTACGGCGAGTTTTTCAATTCTGTTTTTGTTTTTCAAATAATCGGATTTGCAGATTTTCATTGAAATGGCCAACAATTCCGTTTGGTGTCGAAACGGTTCCGGTCTTTGTTCCGGTGGTGAAAGCAGTGAAAATGAGGATGGGAACAACAGTATCGCTTTCGTGGACATGGAGCAAGACGTGGAGTATCTGGATGAATACTAACGTACATCAAACTATACTAACGTACATCTCGTTCAAACAAACGACAAGGATCAATTTGAACAACAGTTGTGGATGGCGTACAGCTCGGTTCTGACTGAGGCGAGGAATATTGGACTAACGTGCCGAAGAAGGATGTGAAGAACGAGTATAATGGAGTCCCATAACAAAGCCAAGGAGGGCAGGGATCGGTTTTTCCTGCTGCAGTACAAACGGATATCAGCAAGAATTAATTTGTGAAGCCTTCCCGAGCAGAACACAAAAGCATATGAATACCTAATTTTGATCTTGAAAACTGGCCTTGGTATTAAAGAGCTCAGATTAAGAGGTAAAATACCTAAGCAAAATACCTAAGAATTGCAAGCAAAATGTCTCTAGAATAACTAAACTTGATATTCCGGATACCTGGGTAAGTATCTGGTCACCTTAGAGGTATTATTTCGGTATTGTCTTACCTCAATTTGGTATTCGCATGACATTGTGGAAACAATTTTATGGTATTATCCTCAGGTATTTTACCTCTTAATCTGAGCTCTTAAATACCAAGGCCAGTTATCAAGTTATTCGCTTCTGCTCGGGTTTGGATGCCAGTTTCATTTGGCGAATCAGAAACAATGCTCTCCTGCACATCTGAGGGACGTTTTAATAACAAGTTCGCCACCAGCACACCTGAAAAGTTTGTTTATTGATGTCGAGGAAACCAGTTCCCAAGCTGTACTTTCGGAGTCGATTGAGGATTGAGGAGGAACTTTTGAAAAGTTGGAATCCAGTGTTATTAAGATGCGAACCAAAATTGTGCAGTTCAAAGCTTGCCAACAGAACAAAAAATCTTTGATTTCAGCATTCTAGCGTTCGCTTGAAGTAACCGATGGAGATGAATCCAAGTTGTATGCTGACATACAATACTGTATGACAAGATACAGCCCCATTGCGTAGCTCGAAATGATTACGAAGAACTACGCTACTAAATGTAAGCCAATTTGATTGTACAATGCAATATTCCTTGAATTAATATACTTTTTAAGACAAAACTTAACATTTTTGAATTTTTCAACTGTATTTGGCCCAAAATTAACAATGTTCTCTATTAAATTTATGCGTAGAAATATTTCCGATCTATTGATGCAAGAAATTTAAAAATCTTTGGAGAAACGACTGAGATATGTATATAACGTTCGAAACCTGACGTTCGAAAATGACGGTGGCAATTTGATTTTTTTACACCAGTATAGAAAACAAAGACGTAGTACTACGTCAACATTGTTGTTGCGTACTGAAAACAAGTTAAGTGAATTGGTGATATTAGCACCGAAGTTTTATGTTTCAAATATGACAATCCTAGGGGAATCTCACATGGATTCGAACAAATTTAATTGATTTAATTCAATTGATTCAGGTGCTTTCAGGAAATGAAATTGATTTCAACAATCAATTTCATTTCCTAAAAGCACCTGAATCAATTGAATAATCCGCTGCAAATCCAAATGGATCAGCTTGACAGAAAATGAGCAGTTGTTGAATTTAGCAATGCTTAGTCGTTACTCAAATGTCAAATCGCTGCAACTGACGTAATGAGCGTGTTGCAAAATTGATCAAACGTAATAAATCAGATTCCTTCACTTAGAATTAACTGTACGTCGATTGCAATTCGCTGCATTTCAGTGAGTCACCTCTTTAGATAATTTATCGTATATCGAAAAAAAAAAAACTAAAGGGTGAGTTATGCAAAGTTGACGTAGGACTCCTTGTTGATGTGAAGAAATTGATGTCATAGAATTAATAAATTTCTACTATATTTTATTCAGTCTAAAGAACCATGAAACCCTATGCTATTAGTGTGTGGCTTTACTATTGGTTCTCGAAGAAAATTATAGATATCAACTCTTTATAACTCTTGAAATGGCCCTGTTAACTACGCCCCGTTAAAAAGTGCACACCAAGCCCCCATCACGAATCTACAGGGTGCGGCAGAAAATAATGCGAAAATTTGTCCTATTTCTTTCAAATCCCATTTTCAACTAATTCAAGCAATAATATCAACATTTTCGAGTGCAGTTATCTTTATAAAGTCCTTTTAAACAAATTTATTCAATGTGTCCTCGATTTTTATTAATAACATCCTCGAGCCGACGCCGGAAGCCAGAGCATGCCTTTCGGACGTAGTCCTCCGACATTGACTGCCATGTGCGTGTTATGGTTGACTTCAGAATTTTCACACTAGGGTGTGATGTTTTGCAGGCTCGTGCTTCAACATATGCCCAAATCGAATAATCCACCGGATTAAGATCTGGACTGCTAGGGGGCAGCAAATCCTTCGGCCAAAACTTCATGTTATCGTTCAACCATTGTTGGGGTCGATTGGACGTGTGACACGGCGCTCCATCCTGCTGTAGGACAACGTTTTGGTCCTCGGAGAAGTTGGTCTTCACCTAAGGAAGCACTTGGTCCTTTAAAATACCGATATACACTTCGGTATTGATTTTAACTCCAGCATCAATAAAAACAGGCGGCATTTTCAAACCGCTGGACGCCACCAAGCCAAACATCATGACACCAGCCGGATGTTTGGTTTGAAATTTGAATTTCACTTTTTCCGGAACGTTCTCCATTTTCTGCGGTGAAATGAACCGGTCCGTGTGGCTGTTGTCCACAGCACCGATGCTGAAAAGCTTTTCGTCGGAGAACAGGATTATCATTTTTTCCTTCTTCAACAAGGAAGCAATCTCTTGGAACGAGTCACTCGTAGTTCCTTGACCCGGTCCGTAATCAAGTGGCGTTTCACTCTGGCTCTGAAAGATGCATGCAGGTCTTCTGTGATGATTCTCCACATGGATTTCTCCGAAATATTGGCTTCCTATGCAAGTTTTCTTATGGAACGCACCGGGTTGCGAGCAATTTTTGCACGGACCGATTTGATCACGTTCGGAGTGCGTGCAAAGCGTGGACGTCCACTTCCCGGCTTTCGCTGCTTAGGACCATCCTGCAGGGACTTTTTTATGCGGTAAACTGTTGCCAAATGCCACCCTACCACCTTGGCAATCTCTTTCGGCTTCTTCTGGGCGAGCAACAAACTGGTGATCACTTCTTTCGCGAACATTTTGACGAATTTGCAATAAAACAAATAGAATGTTTGGATGCAGCACTTGAAGGTAAACATAAACAAATATACAAATATACAAATAGAAATTAGTCACTAGCTACACGAATTAACCCAATACTCAAGTTTGAACATTTTCGCATTATTTTCTGCCGCACCCTGTACGCCACTGACAGACGACGAAAGTCCACAGTGGAAATTGAACAATAATTCATCGAAGTCATTGAAAACAATACGAAACGAAGTCAAAAAATAAATTTCATAGCCATCTTACAATTTAAAGTCGAAAATGTTCATTGAATCTACTCTTAAACGTAAATTAAATATAAGTTTAAAACTAAAGTTCTTACGTGCTACGTTCCACAATATCTGTTAACTAAAGAGGTGAGGATTTCATGCGGAAAGTGCGAATAAATGAGTGAATCTTAATTATGTACAACCTTTGCGCCCTAGACAAGAAATACACCGAAGGTTACAGCTGCCGTTTGCCCAGTTTGCCTCTGTCAAGCACTTTGCGGGTTAGTCTGCGGCTCGGTAAGAAAGATGAGCTCAACAATATAAATCTGTAGCACATCCTGAAAGTAAACTAATGAGCATAGGTTCCTATCGCTAGACGACAGTAGCTCAAACTACAAACATATTCGTCTGAGCATTTACCGTCCGTAGTTGAGACATTATACCTGACAATGAAAACCAAAAAAAAACTATTTCCAATTATTTATAGATTTGGTAAACCGTTGAGTTTGTACACGTGAACAGTAAAAATCACTAAAAGTAAGACCTTAAATAGCTATGTAATAACTTTCCTAAACCATACTGTTCTCCCAGGAATTTTATAGCTTTCTCTACAGAATAAACTATTTCGATTAAGGAAGTTTATGGAATTTTGATTCGCGCTCGCGGTGGCCAACAGGTCCTAAAATTTTATAAGTCTCATTCACAAAAATTACCATTATGCACGAAGAGGTGAAATTCTAACTTGTGAAAATATGGAGTGCAAACCAAGCAAAAGTCCATAGAACAATCTCAAAAATGAAACAAAACTGTCTGACTAATGTCGTTTTCGGTTACTGCCAGTGCGGAACTGGGTTCGCCCTAGGTCCGCCCTAACAGCTGTCAAGACGATTTTTTGTTCACTCGGTTCGAATCTCCGATCCGATCAAACATCGATGAGGTTCGCTCTCAACTTTTTTCGAGGTCCAACCTGGATTCACCAATACACACAAACATGAACTGCAAAAATAAAATGTTTATGTTTTGCACTAATACTACCATATTGACTCGACTATGGATCCGTTTTCGTACCGTAACTGCGAATCAGAGTCAGACCTGACCCAGGTTTAAAACCGAAAACGACATAAGCATTCTTCACTGGCGGGTCAACCGACTGCTTAACCAATGGCTGTAATTTGCATGCCACCGCCAGCAACTAACCTAACTTACTATCTGCAACTAATCCACTGTGTACAACTACGAATTACAAAGAACCTAACCTAACCCCTACACTAGATATGTGTACACATGGTCGGTCTGCCGTGTTGCAGTTCGGCCCGAATTAACTGTTAATAATGTTTCGTTTGTTGGTTGTCCAACGTGCTTGCTAGCGTTAAATGGCGAATCGGGATTTATGTAAGGATACTAAACAACAACATTGGCCATTTTTTCCGAGACGCGACTTTCAAAGCAATGCCATGTTGAGCCGGTGCGTGGTAATGGAAATATCGATGAGCTCAAGAAAAATTCCAATCTTACAAACTCTTTAGCTAGGAAAGTTGATTTGGTCGTCCTGAAAAGGACGGATTTTAAATGGTCCACATTTGAATTATAACCTTCTCGGGCTTTCGCAGAAGCCGGTTATTTCATCCGTTGCACGTTGCGCCTTACCAAAAGATGGCTGCCAACTGGATCAATCACAAGCACGTTATTTCGCTCCTTGTGGTTGCGCCGCCCACCGGCTGGCTACAAATTCACCACTGGCTTCGTCAACAGACTGCATATTCAATGGCTGCCTACACGGAAAAAAATCCGTACCCAGATCCGTGAACTGCAGTCATGAATTCGAGAACAAGCAAAAATACATCGTGAACTGAATCACGTAATCATGAACTAAATAACGTTTTAAGAGAAAAATCTGGGGAACGTGAACTAGTTCACGGTCGGTTTTCATTTTCGGTAACGCTTTTTTTTTCAGTACAGCGACAGTTGCCTAGCCAACGGCTAGCTATTAACAGCAACAATCAATATATAACTAGCGATTTGAAATTGGTTTACTGTTATAGAACCCCTAGATCCGAAGTATACCTTGCAGTCTGCACCTTGATATACACTCTTGCGCTTTTCAGTACCTTTCGGTACTAGTATCTTTGGCTTTGTTTTAATTCGCTTTGTTATTTTGACACAATATCTGAGGGTGTGTTGGTGCGAGTTATGTTATTAGGGGCGAATCATTAAGCTTGGGACCGAGCTTAAGACCGGTGTGCTAGTACTTCCTGAGCGAAAAAATATATTCATTTTCTTCCTGACTACCCAGCCACTGGTAACAGCCTACTGAGCCATCAGCTTCCTAACAAAAAGTTGCTCGCCAGTGCATCCTCCAGGGTACTTGCCACCGCCATATGCCAGTCCAATGCTGGCTCTCTGCCGCTCCGCACAACTTCAATACTGCCGAACGAAGGAGAAAATTTGAAATCTGTGCTAGGAAAGTACTGTACATTTAGTAAATTTAGCCTGCAAAACAAAATGATAAGGCATCACCTTTTATTTGCGTTGTTTCCAATAGTGTACAATTGTTAAAGATAATTTTTGATAATTTAACTGATACGCGGGAAAATTTCAAATCGATTGATGTAAACAGCTTGAAAATCTATCGAGCATTAATTAAGTTATAAGGAGTGTATCGAATATAAGCTATCCACATACATTTGCGTTGTACGCATGTATTTGTGATGGTTTTTTATGCTCTGAACAGTGCATGCTGTGCGTTTGACTGTCAGCTTTCTTTTGTTTACTTGTTTGTGCGGTTCAAATTCTGCGTTTTCAAAATGTCGCGTATTGAAAAGGAAGTGAAAATTAAGGTTCTGGACACATGGCTAAATGAGAAGGGTATTACTATGCGAAAATTGGCGAAGCGGTTTCGAATTCATCATGCGAGTGTTAAAACCATCATTAATAAGTTTCGGGAACACTATTCTTTGGATGAGCTACCAGGAAGAGGCAGAAAACCCGGTTCAAGGGCTCGGAAATTGTATTCGCGTCTTTTGCAGCGTCCGGATGCATGCGTTTTGATGGACGATGAGACCTATGTAAAGGAGGACTCAAAAACCCTTCCAGGTCCACAGTACTTTACTGCCGTCGTTGAGGAGGATGTGAGCGATGCGGACAGGTCGATTCAAGTAGAGAAATTTGGTCGAAAGGTACTGGTATGGCAAGCAATATGTTCCTGTGGTTTGAAGTCAACCATTTTTTACAATACCGGAACTATAAATGCGGAAATCTATCGATCTGAGTGTCTCCAGAAGAGATTGTTGCCTTTATATAAGAAGCATAGTACACCTCCACTGTTTTGGCCGGATTTAGCATCGGCTCACTATGCCAAAACCACTCTCAATTGGCTTGCGGAAAAGGGTATAGATTTCGTTGAGAAAAATATCAATCCACCAAATTGCCCTCCACTTCGACCCATCGAACGTTACTGGGCAATCGTGAAGAGGGTCTTCAAGAAGACTGGTAAGGCAGCTGGGAACATGCAGGAGTTCAAAAAAATTTGGGCTCAAGCGTCCAAAAAATGCGATGCAACACTTGTCCGGAACTTGATGAAGAGCATTCGATCCAAAGTTCGAAAATTCATGAAGGAATAACTTAAATTTCATCCGGTCTTCATTCTGTTCAAGTTTAACCTCGTTTAATAAAGGATCAATTTTTTATATGAATAAAATATCGGTTTTCAACATAATTTGAAAGGAAGTTTGTGGATAGCTTATATTCGATACACTCCTTATAAGCGTTTAATTTGTGATGATATTTCGTGACGGTCACTATTTTTAGATTTTCATTTGACACCCTACCCTGGCAGTGTTAACCAATCAGAGTGTGGCGCAAATATGATGTCATTTATCACCAATACAGGTGAAAAAAAATACCGTCATAACAAACATATTCCAGGTAAATCCTAACATACACTCAGTTTATTCTGGCCGTAAACATAAACTTGCTTTATTTCAAACATATTATATGTTTAAAACCAAGAGACATCGATGTTTGAAATAAAAATCATGTTATGTTTATTTTAAACATAGGGAAGATCCATTAATTTTGTCACGCAGTAAGGGGGGAGGGGGGTCTAGGGGAAACAATCCATACAAAAATTTTGAAGGTCCATACAAAAAACGTGACAAGGGAGGGGAGGGGGGGTATTTATAAAAAGTCACTTTTTGCGTGACATAATTAATGGACGTTCCCATATTAATGATTAGAATAAACGTACAAACTTTGAATACAAGCATAAATTATTTTTATTTAAATAATATTTGAATTTTACTAGTTGCGTTCTAAATTTATTTGATTTATTCTAAGAATCTGGGTTCTTGATTCAAGATTTGGCTTCGATGCTAACATGCTCCAAGTTCAAGGGGTTCGCTCAGAGTTTCCCTACTCTGAGAAAAATTTCATCGTTGTACCGACAATTCAATCATGGTCAGGATGACTATCGCATATAATGGTTTCAATAACCATGAAAATGGTCGAATTCACCACGTTCATGGCATTTTTGACATTATGAAAAATGTTGCAACAACTATTTTTAATGGTAGTTTTGACCATGATCATAGAGAGTTCAAAATCACTATTACTGCAATAGTCATCCTAACCCCCAATAATGTTAAAATTGACTATCAAATTGCTCTCTGTGTACTGGAATCAAGCAAATAACCTATCGATTAATGTGATAATTGGCTCATGTCGCGAACGTTGACACCTTGCCTTGGCCTCATATTCTGAACACGTTCAAATTCGCCTACCCGATGAATGTATTGTAGAAAGTAACATGCCGTGAATTTGATTCAAAAATTGTTAATTTCGTTCGAAACATGCTTTCTATCTCGTTTTCTATTTACTTTAAATAATTCTTATGTTTCAAGTTTAACATCGATATTTTTAATTTAAATGGACGATATGTGTATCTGTGTAGTTTTGGACATTATTCATAATAAGTACTTTTAAATTAGTTAAAACCAATGCAATGAATTAAGTAAGCAACATGGATTTAGCTTTGCTGTTCTACCTTTCGAATGAAAAACTTATCGTTAAATTTCTGTGGGTCGGAAAGGAAATATTACAGGAATAGAACAGAGAGACGTAAGTCCTACGTCAAAAACACGTCATCTATCGAAAACGTAAACGTGCACCAAAATATACATAGCAACAACTCAAAAAAAAAATACCTAAATGCTGCCGTGTCGATAGTATAAAAAGTAATCATTTTTATCATTTTCGGGATGTACATGTCACATAGTATAAAAAAATATACTAACGTTTCACTAAGTTTAAACTTATTTCAAGGTGTGTGAGAGAGTTCTAAATAGCATTATTGTCCCTCTTTTAGCGCGATCATGTTGCCATTTCATGATGTCAACATTTCATTGATTTTCGAAAATAAATTGCTAGTTGTGTTCAGTGTGATATTTTTATCAAATAATCAATGCGCTTTAAATATTGTAGGTTTGAAATCAGTGCTCTGAATCCACCAAACAACAGCATTCGATGTTTGAATAAATCGATGGCAGTAAATTGGATTTCGCTGTCTACTTGGTAGTAATTCATATGAAATGAAATAGAGTTCCAATCAGATCACATGAGTTATTTTAATCCGTATAATTAATGTTTTTCTTTGTCCGCATGGGCATGCTCAACGTTACTTTATGCCCAAGTTCCACATTTCCGAAAATATCTTTGAACATTTGAATAAATGCAGTCAATCGGTTTTTATTCACACCTACAGATTAAGGAAATGTCGATGTCATTAATTTGTAGGTTATAAGTTGACAAAACAAAAACAAATCCAGGGCGGGAGAACATTTTATTCTTAGTTTCAAATAAATCTTCATTAAACTACGCACATATATTTCAATATTATACTGCGCCCCTTATTTTTCAAGTTTATACTAAGCGAGTATAGTGGCCGTTTATACGAAGCTATGAGTCAACCAGGCGAATATCGATTTTGTGTGAACTTTAAACTTATTAGTTCAGATTTTTTTCTGAGTGTACTTCATCGCGAACTTTTTTCGAACGGAAAGTGTATCATTTTGGATGATAAATTGTGAATCACGTTTTCGCACCATGAGTTGAGTGGCAACAACGGCTTTCATACCAACAATCAATATGAAACTAGCGGTTTGAAATTGGCTCACTGTTGTAGGGCCTCCCCACTCCCCTGTCATTTTTTTTGTATGAACATTCAAATTTTTTTGTATGGGTTTTAACGTATTCCCAAACATCCCCTCCCTCCTTACTGTGTTACATAATGAATGGACCTTCCCTACACACTTAAAAATTATTCACGGGCTCGGTTAAACATTTAGCTGAATTCACTCGGCATTTTCATATTTAACTGATAACTCGGCAAAAATCGAACGATGGCGAGTCTCATTATCACTTGAAATTGAACTATCGGGTAGCTTCATTATTAAACCAATTCTCGGCAACGCTAAGAGCCGAGCACAAACGTTAACCAAACTTCAACCGGCCTTAGCTGCCTATCATGCCGAAATATCGGTTTAGCAGTGTTGTAAGCCGAGGCTCGGCTGTTTATCTGTCAACCGCCATGCGCCATATTGTTTTCATTCGCAAGTGGAGTAAGTCGGATGTTGTCTGTGGAACGGTGAAAAAACATACATTTATTGGCACTACACCATACATTGATAAAACCTCGTTAACAATTCTATACCGATTCACCCGGTTCGTGACTGCTTCTCTCCATCCTCGGTTGCGCCCCACGCTTTTCAAATATAGACCAAATCGTCAAAAGGTCGAAAGTAACAATTGTATACAATGACTTAAAAGTAAATTTCCTGAAAATGCAGGGGGTGCGACTCTATCTCAGATGCAGGATTTTTTTTATTATTTGTGCGATGTGCGTACGCTTAGTAGATAGAAAGAAGATTACAAAGATTTTGATGAAGATTTTAAAGATTTTCTGCAAAAAGATGCAGCACGATGCAAGTTGATGGATTAAGATTCACAAGCTGAAACAAGATTTTTCAAAGATTGATTCGCTAGCGTGGGATTTTTCGATCATCTTGAATCTGGATTTAAATGTGTCGCACCCCCAGTGAAAATGCCAGGTTGCTAACATGTATATCCACTACCGACGGGAAGGTTCTCTCTCTTTCTTTTCTGTTTTTTTTTGTGCCCCAAAAAAACCCACAAAATTTTATTAATAATATTTTCTTCCCACTTTTTTTTTTTTACAAATTTTTTTCCCCCCCCTATCTCGCTCGCTGAGGTTTCCTTAGCAAATATTATATATTTCATAAAAATGTAATTCAATATTTCGATTACGTACACACAATTTAACCGAAATCTCGGTTAACCTCATTTCGGTTTGTTTCGAATTTTAACCGATATATCAGTTTGCTCATGCCGAGATTCCCAGTTAACTATATGAGTTTTCAGTTTGACAAAAACGGAGATTATCGATTAACATATCCCGTATTTTTCGTTTTTTGACGTAGGACTACGTCTGTGTTTTCAATACTGGGGTACACGTTCGAATTGCGAAAATTTGGAGCGTCACGAAAAATATATAGGTTTTGAACGTTAATAACTAAGTCATTTCACGATCGATTTACAAAATGTTTTCACCAATCGATCGAGACATTTTCTACGCTTCGATTCGAATATTTAAATGTATTGATTTATAACATTCAACTATTGAAATTAACGCAAATATAAGGTAATGTCTTATAATGTCGATTTTTTCAGAGTAAATTTACCAAATACACAGTACTTTTCTAGCACAGATTTCATATTTAAGTAACGAACGTCTCCTAGGCAGCCAAGAATGTTGTATAACGGGTACACCTTCGCATTTTGATTTAGTTTTCCGGCGGTCGTGGAGCTGTGCAGATTAGGATATGGAGTTGGACGAGCAGTCACTGCCCAGAGAGGCGTTGGTGCAGTTGGCTGTTGTTGCCGATACTCCCGTCAACCTCGCTGCGAGAAACATGGCTGCTGAAGCCTGCGATTTGGCGGGAAAAAGCCGCCAGTGACAACGAGACAAGAATCAACTATCCCACGTCACCCGAAGATGGCCATCCGCAACGACGAGTAGCTGAACCAAGAATACCAAGAAGAAAGCCCAAGTTCAATCGCGAACCATGTTTCTCCCCCATCAACTGAATCCGTCCTTTTCAGGACGACCAAATCAATTTTCCAATTAAAGAGTTTATTTGGTTAAAATTTTCTCTTGTGCTGTTTCAAATTAATTTCAATCACCGCGCCCCGGCTGCAAATAGCATTAATTAAACGCCGCTTCCCGGAGTAAATGACAAAGAACGTTGAACAACCAACGAACGAAATTCTAGAACGGATAATTCGAACCGAACTGCGACACTTCAGACCGACCATGTGGTTGAGTTCGTTGTAGTTCCTAGCTGTGCATAGCGGATTAGTTGCTGGTGATAGCAAATAATTAAGGCATATTTCTGTTAAGAAAATCATCCGTCTAGCGTGCAGTAATTAAAACTAATTATTGTGGCGCAATAACTGAATTTCGTCCCCTTTGGTGCAATTTGTATCACATTGCCTTCGTTGGTACCGCCTTCTTTCGTGCACTAGCATCCGACCCCTTTACCTCATAGCTTTTAGCAGTACATTTTGATTCAGTCTTACGACAGTCGTTAAGCTGCGCAGTGGTCTTAGGATCGCAGTTGGCGGCGGCGAGCAGTCGTTGCCCAGAGAGACGTTGTTGCAGTTGGCTGTTGTTGCCGATGCTTCCGTCAACCTCGCTGTGAGAAATATGGCTGCTGAAGCCTACAATTTGGCGGGAAAAAGCCGCCCGTGACAACGAGACAAGAATCAATCATCCCACGTCACCTGCAGATGGCCACCCGCAATGAAGAAGAGATGAACCAAGAAAGAAAGCCCAAGTTCAATCGCGAACTGTTTCTCCCCCGTCAACTAAATCCGTCCTTTTCAGGACGACCAAATCAATTTTCCAATTAAAGAGTTTATTTGTTTAACATTTGCTCTTGGGCTGTTTGAAATTTCCATTACCGCGCCCGGCTGAACATGGCATTGCTTTAAACGCCGCGTCCCGGAATAAATAGCAAAGCGCGTTGAACAACCAATGAACCAACAGATCCATAACTATCTTCTACGCGTTAGAGATAGTGGCCCTACTACTACTAAAATGTGTCTTTATTTGTCTTTGTTTTAATTTTTACATTTGATTTTTACAGTTTAATTGTTTAGCCAGAAGGGCTCTTCATCTTTGTTCTCTGTTTTATTTTTGTGGTGTGCTTTGTTAATTTGATAATCTAGTTTACATGTCATCCCTGATGGGGATTGGTTGTTTGAATTTATAAAATTTGATAACCTAGCTAGCTACAATAACTACAATTTGAAAAACCTACGGAAGGGGTACCAGATCGCGGATGACTTGGTGGTCTGATAGGTGGCAACGTGTTCTGTACCTATTGATAGTCTCACTAAAACGATCTTCGAGTGTTTTAATCTCGGCCAGACGGTAGATCTCAGTGTTTCTCGTCCGTGGAGGTGTGTTCAGGATTATCCTGAGAAACTTGTTTTGAACCCGCTGGAGCTTTAGGGGGTGTGCTTTTGCGCAACTCTTCCAGATCGGCATGCCGTACTCAATAACCGGGAGTATAATCTGTTTGTAGATAGCAAGCTTGTTCTTCAGGGACAATGTAGACTTTCTGTTTAGCAAGGGGTACATAAGCTTCAACAGAACGTTACATTTTGTGACAGCCTTGTCAACCTGTTCCCTGAAGTTCATCTTGCCATCTAGTGTCACGCCAAGATAGATGGCTGAGTTGGTCCATTCCACCGTTGTGCCGTTAAGACTAATTTTAACATCCTCAGCCGGAACAAGTCTGGGAGATTTTGAGTGAGGGAAAAGAATGACCTGGGTCTTCGCTGCATTGATGCAGATCTTCCAGTCTGTGAGATACTTCAACAGAACATTCAGGCTTCGCTGCAGTTTCGATGCGATTGCTCTTATAACCCGACTGACGACTGCGGTATCATCGGCGAACAGCGACAGAGATCCGTTTTCAGGGAGTGGGGGTATGTCCGAGGTGAACAGATTAAAGAAAAGTGGACCTAATATGCTTCCCTGCGGAACACCGGCAGAAACCTCCTGCGCATCGGAAACTGCACCATGCAGCGAAACACAGAATGTTCTGTTTGATAGGTAGTTTTTTACTATCTTTACCAGAAATACTGGAAGACTGTACCGATGCAGCTTATACACCAGGCCATCATGGCAGACGTTGTCAAACGCCTTTTCCACGTCAAGAAGAGCCATGGCAGATGTGAGTTAGTGGCCCTCTCAACCATCGTAGAAAATACAACTGGGCTGTATCATAATTAAGAGCCACCAAATGCATTCTAAAGAGTGTACAATAGAATTTTCTTTGCCCTTTTCAGAACTGACTTAAATCAATTAGCGGATGGCCCTGACGTGTATGGGAATTCGATTGCTGCGTAGTCCTACGTCAACTTTGCGTACAACCCCAATGGGCTGTCCCTTATAGTTTTTTTCGTCACAGTTGGACTACCGATAAATTCAAAACTGTCCTTTGTATCGGAAATACTATAGAACGTATACAGCTATGCGTTTACTGGCAGTTAAGATCTCTTAGCAAAAATAAACTGCGGTCGTAACAGATGGTCGTGTCCGCTCCGACCCGACATAGAAACCCTACGGTCTGTCCTATCCGCTCAACAGAAAGGATGCTTTGTGCTGTACGAGATCGAACACTTACATTTATTGATCATTTTACGGTAGTTAGCCGGGCTTGGTTCTTGGCCATAGCCGTAGAAAAGAACGATGTTATGATTTTCTTCAGTTTCACTTTTACGATCAACTGCTTCTTGGATTTGGTCACAAGCACTGCACTTGCCGCAACTTAGTGATCTAAATGCACTTCCACAGGTATTAATTGAGAGCTTTCGAAGCCAATTTTGGAGTCCATAGTAAGCAAGACTTCCGGCTATTATGCGTCTCAGA
The DNA here is from genome assembly GCA_024533555.2 of Aedes koreicus. Classification (NCBI taxonomy): domain Eukaryota; kingdom Metazoa; phylum Arthropoda; class Insecta; order Diptera; family Culicidae; genus Aedes; species Aedes koreicus. The sequence continues at coordinate 59,042 of JAHHFK020004753.1, read as the reverse complement.
ATGTCTCTACTGTAGCTGTTATACGGTGTCACGTATCATCCGAGGTACTCAAACTCATATCTAGAGTCCAGAGTCAGAAAGTGAGATGCAGATGGCGACATATGAATATTCGGAGCAGGTTGGTTGAAATACAGGTCGAGAGCAGGGTGGTTGGCATACTGGTCGATCAGTGGTGGTTCGACTAACAGAGAAATGAGTATACCCGGTGAAGCAGGATTATTCCGCCCATAGTGAGTGTGTCTCGTGAAAATTCCACTACAATCTAAAGCTGCTCGTATGGTAAACGCGCTAAGATAGCAGGTTGTCCTAGTAGAAACAGCAATCAATACCCACGGTCGCATGATTCATAGATAATTAACGTAGATCGGTCAGTTCTAAAGACGTTAAATAATGATCCGCTAAGCTGCGGAGGATGGATCCTGTCATCCAATCAAATTAAATTCCGCGTCCAAACAAGGCTTCGATGAAGCAAGTATAACGATAACAAATTCGCAGTCCATTCGAGCGTCGATCCAGAGCTCTGGAAATTAAAGAGGATTTAGGAAACGAGAATTTAAAATCTAAATCATACTTGCCTCACTTTCAGGACTGAAGCCCCCTCTACCGTTATCAAACACAGGACCGGGACGATGAAGATGGCGAAAGTCAGCAGAAAGCTCGGATGGGATGTATCTGTTTAGGGTTGTACCGGATCCGATGAGTTGTTGTCAATAGCGAAAACAATTAGCTGAAATATTTATTTAGATATTTCCAAATCAACGAACTCGTGAAACTATAATCAAAAGGGCCACAAAGCAGGATCTAGAGCAAAATTTTTCAGACCCGGATACAAACCAATCTTAAATGACAGAAATGTCAACACATCCTTTCCCTTTAAATCAACGGCACCCCATCAATAGAATCAGTTATGCCCAGACAATTTGGTACAAAATTCTGCTAGTCGGTATCAGTTTTGAATCAGTATAGAAAGAACAAACTTTTCCCAAATAGTTCATGTCAGTTTCCATGTCAGTCAGGGGAGCGGAGAATCAAAATTTGTATCAATTGAAAACCCGGCCAGAACCCACTCAAGTAGCAGCCAAAGACTTCTTCAACAACTAATTGTAATGTAATGCTTCACTTACATGAAACCGGTGCACATGTTTTATTTACGATTGGAAGATGATAAAATGGAATCAATAATAAATGTCGTGTAATGTTGGAATTCGCTGCTACGCACTAAACCTATCAGCCATCATTTTGTACACAGCATAACCCTAAAGTAAATCTCTCCTCAACTAGGAAATAAAATATAACGTCTTTTCAATGCCATGCTGCGTTACCTAAACTTAACCAGTAACGAAATTAGCTTAGATCTACTAGAGAAAAAAAAACATCCGTCTTCTCTGTAAAGTAATGCATAAATATTCATAAAACTAAATCCCACTGAGTTTAGCTCTCGTCCGTGTAACACATCAATTAGCTATTTTCTTCAGTATACCAGTGTACAATTTGTCTTCTAACACTACTACGCATCCAGGTCGATCACCTCGTCCTTGATGCTCACAAATGGATGCAGCATGTGCGGTGGAATCTCGTTTTCTTCCTCATCTTCGTCCTCGAGCCGCGCCCGTTTGATGCTGAACTCATCGTACGGGTAGTTGTTGCTGTCCGAATTCTCCCCACCGAAGAACCCGGAGTTCTCCAAACTGGACCGACTGCTTTCGTTCAGCTGTTGGGATTGAGAGAGCTGTTGCTGCTGCTGCTGTGAAAAGTGCATCTTGATGACGTGTTTGGAAAAGTTTGAGATCACGAAACGGTCCCCCTTCTTGGTGGGCAGTTTGGACACCTTGATTTGTACTGCACACATCGGACACTTGATGAAGGCATTGTAGCCGTTGAGTTCGTAAGTGACATTGATCATTTCTTCGGTGAGGGATAGCTTGATCGGTTGCTTATCGCTCCACATTTCGATCAGCTTGATGATGATGTTTTGGATCTTTTTCACCCGAGCTTCATCACTTAGTGGAGGGTAGACGGTGGCTTGCTCAAACGCGAATGGAGGGTTTTTGGTAGAGGCAATTTTGATGTCCGGTATGTGCTCTTGGAGCATCTCCGAGGCTTGATTAACCAGTTCTTGCTGCTGTTGGTGCTGTTGCATCTGCAGTTGCTGCATCAGGGCTCGCTGTTCGCGTATTTCCCGGACAAGGTGGATGTCGGCGATTCGTTCCTGCTTCTCCACACGCTCGATCCGCTCAATCCTATCCTGTTGCGGGGCTGGCGGTGGCGGTTGCTGTCGTTCTGCCCGGTGGTTCATTATTGGCGCATCAGCCCGCTGCAGCTCATTGGCGGCATTTGTGTAATTCAGGTAGGCACTCATCTGTAGCAGTAGTTTCCGATGGCCCGGAACTAGCCGGAACTCCCGCGCCGGATCGGTGCAAAATATGTGAAAGTAGAACTGCGTTTGAGGGACCAGGTGGATCAGTTCTTCCCGAGCGAAGCGTTCCATATCGACAAAGTCGTCGTCGTTGAGATTACGCAGCGCACTTTCCTGTTCATATCCGCACATTTTCAGCAGGTTTTTGAGGTAGGTCGGTACCGAGCCGCACACACGTTCGATCCGCGTCCAGTTGATGTTGGAGGTCTTTTGCAAGGCGGTGGAGTCCTTTTCCTAAAAAAAAAAATAGTTTAGAGTTGCGAATTAGTCATGGTGGATTGTATTGTTTATAGAAAGGAACTATATGGTAAGATAAATGGTGGTTCATAATCGGTATCGAATGAAGAAAATACGCCTTTGAGTACTTAAACATAAATGAAATGTAAGTTCTATGAATTCACAATTCAAAAAATTACAAAATTGTTATCTATGTTGAAATCCCCCTCTAGCACTGCACTACTACTCGCAGTAATGACGAGTTGATGATCGCCTTTCAACGCCAATTGCATAACACCAGTGAATACTAATTTCCACGAGCGTAAATTGCACGAGAAAACCACGCGCGTTGGCTTGTACCGAGCAAAATATTAGAGCTAATCGCGCATGTGGATCACGCTTCTTGAGCCCCCGGTAGACGGGCCATGTTTTATCACCATTCAAATCAGCAGTACAAGGCAAACAGCAACATGTCTTATATTAAAAACAAAATATCTTACAAGATTATTTTACCCCCTAGGTAGTTGGTATTTCGCTAGAAATATAACATCATCCAAGGAAGCCAACGTTGTTATTTTTTTTTTTTTTGTTTCACGAGAAACAGTTACACGAAGACACTCGATTCGAGCAAGACTACGAAATTCGCTGCATAGCGGAAACGGCATAACACTGCTGGAGTTTGTTGAAAAATATGGTTCAAAACGCAAACATCGGGTACCGCAGAAACCACCAGACAAACCATTACAAAGACGATAAAATCGGAATGATTGAACGAAGCGGTAATGGTGGTCATGGTGATGAAATGTGGTTTATAATTACTGCGAACCTAAAAATGGAAAAAAAGCAAAGCGTTTTTTGTTTTGTGTTTTTTTTTAAGAAACACGAATATCGAAGTCTCACTGGAAAGTATGGCGAGTATCTAGTTGAGCGATAAGAGCTATGCTGCGGTGGCAACGTGCAGTGAGAAACGGGCCCCATATTCTCTTGTTTTTCTCATGCGGTTTGGAAAGAGTATAGAGAAAGAAAAAGTGCTGAGCTCACGTACCGTGGGTAGAGGTGTGCAAATAGTAAAACTATTTCTGAGCATTTCGGTGGTAGCTTTTTAATTGTTCAAGCCCAATCGAATCAACTTTACAGAGCCAAGTTTTCGTTTTATGAATACATAAAAAAATATATTTTAAAGGTATTAAAACCGATTACTTGCTGTCGTCTTGAGGTTAATTGGAATAACAATTTCATGGTTGGGAAAATTGAGGTTAGAATTTTGAATGCAATTTACAAATCAATATTATTTTGATATATACAGTCAGTCTTGAAATTGAGCGTACACCCATGACGTGAAGAACTTTTCGATTATTTTGGGGGGATAATACTTTACAAAAATATTATTTCTGTTGTAGTTCAATTCTGTAATTGCTCAATTTGAGAAGCATGGACTTCAATTATTGAAAAGGATTTCTACTAAATTTTAATCGAATAAAATTCCGGAAACTAAGCGTACACCTTTACTATTTTCAAACCAATTCGTTTCATAAACACAATATTGGCAATTTGAAGTGATTTTTTCTAGCAGTGTATACTGTCAACAACTGTCAGCTGCATTGGCTGCGATCTTAGTTATTTTCGCCTGGAAGTTTATTGTGTTAGGATCAAAATGGACCACCAGGAAAGAAATCGATATAGCGGCTGCCATTGGAAGAACATATTCCACAGTGCAGAAAATCGTAAACAAATGAAAATTCGAGGGAACTTTGAAGAACCGCACAGGCAGAGGCTCCAAACGGATCTTGACCGCTGCTGACGAACGAGGACTCGTGCGAACAATAAGAAAATAACCTAAGCCAAGTATTTCGAAATTGGCCAACGTGGTCGCTGACAATATCGGGAGATCCGTCAGTGCTCAAACCACCCGGCGTGTGGCTCACAGACACAATCTGAGGGGAAGGGTTGCTCGGAAGAAGCCTCTTCTTTCAAAAGCAAATATTAAGAAGCGACTGGATTTTGCGAAGGAGCATATTGATAAGCCTTTAGAGTTTTGGAACAAGTTTGTTTTTACCGGCGAGACGAAAATTAATCTATTTAGATCCGATGGAAAACAGATGGTTTGGAGATAACCGAATTCATCGTTGGAGGTCAAGTATTTAAGCCCTACTGTCAAACACAGAGGAGGCAGCGTCATGCTGTGGGGTTCAATGGCGGCCATGTGGGTGCTATCGTTTTTTTCGACACCACGATGGACTAAATGGGCTATTTGAACATGCTGAATCGTAGAACCTTCCGTGCAAAAATTGTAACTACCGCGTGATTATTACTTTCAGCAGGACAATGATCCAAAACACACGTCGCACGTTATACGAGAATGGTTGCTTTACAATGTTCCTTCCCAGGTAACCAATAAGAATTGAAATATGCACTAATTCTGCATCATACTTGCAATTACGATTCTTCTTGCTGTTCATTGGTAGCCTGAATGCATAGCTGTTGTACAATAGCATACGCAAAGCTGCGAAAATGTTAGCTGTCTGATATCTGCATTTTTTATGGTTGATATACTGCCGTGAAATGCATAGCAGTCCCATATGGATAGGAAAACAAGCAAAGATGGGACTGATATGCGTTTCACGGCAGTATATTATTAGAATAACCCACTGAAAATACTTCATTAAAGTTGTACACAAATCGATAATTGGCCGAATTTTCGAAGCATATCATCATCCTCGCTTACTCCTGCATCATGACTATAATAAGGCCTGCACTCGAAAAAAATGCACCAGACAAAAGTGTGTGTGTGTGTTTATGTGTGTGTGTGTGTGTGTGTGTGTGTGTGTGTGTGTGTGTGTGTGTGTGTGTGTGTGTGTGTGTGTGTGTGTGTGTGTGTGTGTGTGTGTGTGTGTGTGTGTGTGTGTGTGTGTGTGTGTGTGTGTGTGTGTGTGTGTGTGTGTGTGTGTGTGTGTGTGTACAATCCAACGCCCACTGTCCGGCAGTGTTTGTATGGAAGAAAAACGTTTGCACTTGAACGAACAGTTATCGACACGACAAACATTTTTAGCCCGGGAATTGGAAGGTGATAGCTCTGTTGGGATCCAGTGACCCATTTCAGAATGCCTGGTTACTCACGTCCATTCCGAGGTCACTTTCACTTACAACAAGCCCCGCATAAACACAGTGCTAACATCAATTGGATATAGGTACTGTGCATACACTTCCATCATCAAATCATATTGTTTTGAGGATGGCACGTATTTAGAAGTATCGTTCAAATTTAGTTATAATCAGAAAGACCTCACCCGAAATTGTTGCTGATATTCAGTCTTCATTTGCAAGGCTTCCCTGTGATGCTTAATGATGTATTTATGTCTCTACAGAACTAGCATTCCGCTATTCGGCAATATTTTCACATCATCCTTTTCGAATAAAACAGCATTACTTCGCGCACAATTACAACAAAATGATAATCACAGGTAAAAAAAACATTTTCGTGAAGAGCTTGAAAAACCACAATCACTGTGCAACAAAAGTTATACAAACTACACAGCTCTCCCTCTGTACACCCCGTGGTGAGTGCATCTGAAATTATATGCCAGCCACACACGCACGCATGCGCGTTGTCTTCTTTCGTCACTTCTGTCCAGCAAATGGCCGTTTTCACTGTTGTTCTTCTTTTTTCCGCACCGTCTGCCAATGATTCTAATCCCCCATTATGAGGCGACTCTATATCGACTTCAAAACTGCTAATAATCATCAATTCACTCGCGACAAAGCGGAAATATATTCTAATTTAATAATTTATGTCCAGTGGCTCAACACTAATAGCGCTAACAAACAAAACTCAGCTGATGTAACTCTTCCTCCGGGTGCGGAGGCGAAGCACAATACAGAAAAAATCGGGGAAATACTCATGCACCAGACAAAAGTGTTTGCCAAAAATTTATGTTAAGTCGGAAAAACTTTCAGGAAATGAACTAATACATATGGATTATGTTTCGGCATAATTACTTTATTCAATTTCCTTTCCATCGCTGAAAGCCCGCACCTTTCCCTTAAGACCCCTCATTACATTTTGTGCAATGGTGGAGCCGACCTTTTTGGTCACTTTCATCCATTCTTTCTTCAACTCCGGACGATTTTCGAACTTTGGCCTTCATTATGGCCCAAAATCTTTCCACCGGACGAATCTCTGGTTAATTTTGGGGGTTGGCGGTTTTTGGTACAAAAACAACGTTATTGTCTCTGTACCAATCGAACGTCGATCGCGCGTAATGGCATGATTCCAGGTCCGGCCAAAATAATGTCTTGCCTCCGTGGGACCGCAGGAAGAGCAACAGACGCTTCTGGAGGCACTCGGTGCAGTAAATTTTGCTGTTGATGGTACCCGTTGTGATGTACGGTACGAAAAACTGATTCCTAGTCCTAATTTTCAAATCTGGCTAGAAATCAGATATGCACGTAATTTCGGTCGTATACCTAGGATATAGGATATGTAACACGGCTTCTTTAAAGGACACGAATAAAGGACGAATTTGCTTGAATTCATAGACTATTTATTGCATGCGATGGGTAATGGAAACCACATAGAAGCCTCTCTATACAGGCCGCATCGACATACCAATGTTGGTTTTCAAATTGCAAAAAAAATGAATAGAACCTGGACTTCTGAAATGGCTTGATTCACATTTAACCTACCGCCACCAATTGTAAAATTTAACGGGAAAAAATCGAATTCAAGTCACTTGACCCTCCTAGGGGGCAAATAGGACCTCTACTTTTTATTCGGTACGTGAACGACATTTCTTTTATCCTCAAAAAAATAAATCTACTAATCTACACCGAAGCTCTTTCTGGAAACTAGAAATGAAGAAGACATCAATATATATCAGAACGAAATACATTTGTTCTACATATGGTGTAAAAAAAGCCTATTGGAATTAGATGTAAAAAAATGTAACTTAATATCATTTAGCAAAATAAGAACATTATCAAACAGTTGCAACAGTTGCATTAGGAAATCCGAATGTAGAAAAATGTGCAACTATTTTTGCTGCGTCCTTTTGTTTACGCATTTCTGTACGGCATAACATTAAAAAAAACTTAGTTTCTGGTTGACTTTTAAAATGCGTGGTCTTACTCCCGAGCAGAGAAAAGGTATTGTGTACAAATAGTACACTGTGAGTGGAATCTCTTTAAGAAAATTGGCCACGGAAGAGGGTGTGAGTGGTATGAACTGCAGTTAGATGCATCGAGGAGTGGTTGGAAATCTGGTTCTGTGAGTCCTGCTATTGACAAGAGGATCAGGGATACCTATAAGTAGAAACCATCGGCTTCCGTTCGAGATGTGGCGAAAAAGATAGGGTCCTCGACGTCTAACGTGATGCGTGCAAAAGGGCGACTTGAACTCAAGACATACCGGAAGCAGAAGAACACAAAATCTGTGAAACTTATAGCTCTACCGAATATATTTTTTTAGTGCATTGCCAATGCAAACCAGGAATGCGAAATGTAATGAGAGCGAAGACTTCCGGATCATATAATCTATAAAAATAAAAATGAGTTGGGGTTTCCTTTGTCACGATTTAATTCGCGGGGCGGAAGGACCGTTTGGTAAGACTTTTGCTTTGTTGGATTCGTCTTGGACACCGCTGTGTTTATGCATAGCAAAAGTCGGAAAAATTCACTGTAACAGTTACAAAACGGCAGCAGGGTAAATGCACCCTTCTTTTTGGGGAAATGCTCCTTAAACTTTGGAAAAACGCTCCTTAGATGCAATCGGAGGTATTAACCTTCTGGTTAGCGCTTGCCGGATGTTTTGACGGGTCTAAAGTTTCTTCAAGATTGTATAGCAATCTTCTAGGTAGTTTTGACGGGTTTAGAATTTCATTTTGGCGAGTCTTAATTTCATTTTGAAGTGTCTTAATTTCGTTTTGACGGGTCTTCATTTCGTTTTGACGACTCTTAAATTCAGAAACTTAAAACCCGTCAAAACTATACAATCTTGAAGAAATTTAAGACCCGTCAAAACTTCCGGCAAGCGCTAACCAGAAGGTTAATACCTCTGATTGCATCTAAGGAGCGTTTTTCCAAAGTTTAAGGAGCATTTCCGCAAAACGAAGGGTGAATTTACCCTTTGCCGTTACAAAACTGTGAAAATCACAAATTGCTGGTTTTTATATAAAATGGATTTCTGTCTGTCTGTCTGTCTGAACCTCATAGGCTCGAAAACTACTGAACCGATCAGCGTGAAATTTTGTATGGAGAAGTTTTTGTGGCCGGGGAAGGTTCTTAAGGTAGTAAGAGACCCCTTCCTTCGCTGAAAGGGGGGGCTCCCATACAAATGAAACAAATATTTTTGCATAACTCGAGAAATAATCAAGCAAAGAATACCAAATTTAGCATGTGAGAGTTTTTAGAAGCAGGAAATGTTTCTATGGTAATTTGAGACCCCTCCCCTCCCGGGAAGGGGAGGCTCCCATACAAAACAAACAGAAGTTTCTGCATAACTCAAGAACTAATCAAGTAAATGGAACCAAATTTGGCATGTGGGGTTTTCTGGTGGCGAAAAATGTTTCTATGGTGGTTTGAGACCCCCCCCCTCCTCTCCTAGAAGAGGTGCTGTCATACAAATGAAACTGAAATTTCTTCATAACTCTAGATCTAATAAAGCAAATGGAACCAAATTTGGATTGCGGGGATTTTAAAGGCAATAAATGTTTCTACAGTAGTTCGAGACCCCTCCTCTCTCTCTGGAAGGGGGGGGGGCGTCTCCCATACAAATTAAACACAAGTTTCTGCATAACTCCAGAACTAATCAAGTAAATGGAACCAAATTTTACAGGTAGAGGTTTTTGAAGGCAAGAAATGTTTCTAAGGTAACTCGAGATCCCTCCGCCCTCTGCAAGAGGGACGCTATCATACTAATGAAACACAAATTTGTTGCATAACTCGAGCATTAATCAAGCATATGGAAGCGAATTTGGCAAGTGGAGGTTTTTGGAGAGAAATGTTTCTATGGAAGTTTGAGACTCCTCCGCCATCTGGAAGGGGGAGGGATGTGGGTTTCCATACAAATGCAACACAAATTTCTGCATAACTCGAGAACTAATCAAGTAAATAGAACCAAATTTGGCAGGTGGAGGTTTTTGAAGGCAAGAAATGTTTCTAAGGTGTCTCGAGACCCTCCCTTCTCTGAGAGGAGGGCTCATATACAAATGAAACACAAATTTCTGAATAACTCGAGAACTTTACTTTACCCTCCGCCTTCTGGAAGGGGAGACTCCCATAAAAATGAGACATAATTTTTAGCATAACTCGAGAGCCAATGAAGCAAATGAAACCAAATTTGGCATGTTGAGGTTTTAGGAGGCAAGAAATGTTTCTATGGCAGTTCAATACCCCTCCCCATTTTGAAGGTGGGGGGAGCTTCCATACAAATAAAAAGAAAATTTCTGCATAACTCGAGAACTAATCAAATAAATGAAACCATTTTTAGCATATGGGGGTTTTTGGAGGCTAGATTTCTATATACATAAAAATGAATTTCTGTCTGACTGTCTGTCTGTCAGACATAGACTCGGAAAGTTCTGAACCGACCAACGTGAAAATTTATATAAAGGGGTTTTTGGGGCTGGGGAAGGTTCTTATGATTGTTTGAGACCCCTACTCTCTCAGGAAGGGGCGCTCTCATACGAATGAGACACAAATTTATTCATAACCCGAGAACTAATCAAGCAAATGGAACCAAATTTGGCATGTGGGGGGTTTTGAAGGCAATGATTGTATGGTGGTTTGAGAAACCACCCCTCTCTTGAAGGTAGGGCTCTCATACAAATGAAACACAAATTTCTACCAAAAATGAGAATTATACAGGTTACTTAAACACGTGTATTCCTCTGGTAAGGAACATGTTTTGATAGAAGTTTGAACCCCTGCTTATTCAAGAAAAAAAACTCATTTCGAAAAAAAACCATAAACGTGCCATTTATACTTAATTTTCCTTCATTTAGTTGCAAGCGTAGCAGCGCACGCGCCGGGTTCAGCTAGTGGTCAATATTTGTATCCTACAAAAATAAATTGAATGTATGAAATCTAGGTGGAAAAGAGAATTTACGGAAAAAAAATCATGATTCATTCAAATCCAAAAAAAAATATCGAATGCCTTATACCTTTGTGTATCCATTTCCCCACAAAAGCGACTTAAAAAAATCCGAATCAAAAGTTGCACGCCACACTCGGAAGTGAGCCAACAGTAAAACTGGTTATAATGTATGTTACAATATGCGGAACTCACTGAAAGTATATGGAAATGATGATAAAATAATATCCTAACTACCAATTTTCAACATAAGCTGAAAAATACAAATCGATGCCCATTGATTAAATTATCTTCCACAACTGAAACTCCTGCATCCCACCTCCTCAGCCCGCAGATAAGTCAAACCCAACACATCAAGAAACACTGATTAAATATAATCAGAAATAAAATACGGCGTTGGATTTATATTCTGGATAACGAAAATCATGATTGGCTAATCACAGAAATTAATGTACCTATTAAATTCAGTAACTTTTCCAACCCATAGGCACCCCTACCTCCCGGAGCACCAGTTCACCTAGCAGCGTCATCGTGCATAGCGGCAAAACAACGTGAATAACATATATTCAAGTCTAATGAACTTGGAATACCATCGTCATTGTATGTTTCATGAGAAATCCAAGCGAAGCACAAGGAATTTCGTTTTTACCACTCTCCCCCCTCCAGTTCTATTGGCATCTCTCTTTCTTTTTCTCTAACTCAAGCGGTCCTACATTATCTCCCTACTTCGTACCCACTTATTTTCCTTTTCCATCTTCAAGATATTCATCGTTTCAGTACTATCTCATATTATGTATTCTTCGAAGTTTCTCCAGTTTCTGCGCCCGCTCTTCTTTTCCCTTCTGCTATGGCAACAACAAAAACAACAACAACAACAGTAAAACAACAGTCTCGGAGGGCTCAAGCCTACCACTTACAGCACTTATTCATTGGCTGTGAAACTTCTTCGCCTAGATACCGCCATCAGAGCGCAACTTGGATACAACATAGAAATAAAAAAAAAAAAAACGTTGGTACAGTAACAGTAGTAGGTAATAGCACACAATCATAGGAGAAGCGAACGAGATTGAAGATCATAAAAAGTAATACCTTCTCATTCAGCTGCAGCTCGCCAAATGCTGGCCGTTCCGTTAGAGTCTCTTTGTATTCCTCGTACTTTTGCACAAACTTGGCCCGTTTGCCCACCTTTGGGATTATCTCCTTAATCATGTCGTATTTCAGACACTTGAACGCGCCTTCATCGATTTCCTCCTCTGAAACAAAAGAAAAAGCATAATGGGAACACGGCATGAGAATACTGCTGTTGGAGGGTTGGAGGTCGATCGGAGACGGGGCATATTCCAAACCGGGCCATGTTCGGTATTCGAGTAATCTCTCGCAAAGTTTTCTTGCTCGAATGTAGCTTTTTTGCGCCCATGTTTCGGTAGTATACATAAGCAAGAACTCACCCCTCCCTTCCGGCTTCCCGTCCCGTCTATTCCTAGATAATCATTTGTCCCGCCATGCGCCAAGTCTGTGGAACCGACTATCTGTAGGGTTTCCTTCTATGTAGACCATCGATCAAAGCGTAAAAGCGTATACATAAACTTACGGTTCGGTGAAAAGTAGCAAAAACAACGTCGACCAACAGGGGCGCGATATTACGCAAGACCAAAAATTACCGCGAAGAGTGAAGTACGAGCCAACGGTATTTTATAATCAATGATAATAGCTGTAATTTTATAGCAGAGCGTTTGCGCAGGTGCAGTCGGAGGGGCAAATGTTGGCAGCGGTCCGGCGATGCAACTTTGGAAAGTGCTCAAAGTGCTGACGGCGAGGGGAAGGCTGCATGTCTTCCGGTGGTGGAGCGCTGGTGGCGGATTGCATGACTTTGATGTATTCGTATTGATTGGGGGGAAAAAGCGTCGGTCTGATTTTATTTGTAATTACGCTTCCAAAGCGTTTGGAGAATATTGTGTCGTAAGCTTCATGGCGCGTATCTTATCAGTATTTTTTTTATGAAGGATTCTACGGAACATTCTGCTGTTATTTGATAAACACGTTCAAATAATACTGAAATTTCAACACCTTGCGTCAACTCAGATAAGAAAATCACAGCTTAAAAGGTATTATAGTATATATTTGAATTGACTGGTGCCGTGTCGAAATAAAAAGGTGAGAATATAGGTACATTTACTAATGCGACAGAAATTATCCAAAACTAGTGACTAGACGATGGAGTGAATCACTTGTCTGACTCATTTATTCATTAGTGATCTATTCATAGAACAGCTTAATTTTTACCCTTCCTACAAAGAAGGGTATTGCGATCACATTAAAATCCACCTATAATCCGAGGCCCGGTTGTGCGCAAAAATAATAGCAGCGGATGTTTCACACGTTATAATGTGGAATAGTTGCAAATTTACGTTTAAGTTCAAAATATTTTCAGAGTCAATATTTGAAAGAAGTTCAAGCTAACTTATATATGCACAGAAAAAAATAATGAATTTTAACAAGCGCGTAAAATTTCCCCTCGTTTAATTTCAAGCCAAAGGAGGCGTAAACGACGAAATTGTTTGCAATTTTTCATGTGCCATACAACAATGTTTGCATTCTTTCATACAACAGGCTAGATTCAGGCGTTATCAGGTTAAAATTTACATGAAATCTCCCATTATTTTCTGCCAAATCTAGCATTCCCTTTATGTGCATTAGATCACGCAGAAAATTCAATGTTTCTTTTTATCTGTGTGGGTCATTCCATATCAAATGACCGGAGAACCAAAAATGGCTGATATACTTGTTCTAGGCTATTGATAAAAAATCCAAAGTTTTAGACCAATCGGTAAACGCCTCGGCCCATGGGCTGCCCCCATTTTTTTGAGATTTTTGAATAGTCTATATTTTGTTTTTTGAATATCTCGACGAATAAAAAAGCTACAAACAATGTCAGATACTTTTCTGAAAAGAAATTAAATTTGTTGCCAAATGAAGATTTTTAATAATTTTTACCGTGGTGCCAACATTTTTATTTTTGTGGTTGAAATATTAAATTGCGTTTTTAGCAAAACGCCTCCACTTTTTTTTTAAATTTTAATGGCTCCAATGTGTTCAACAGACTTTTTTACATAGAAACACTTATCGAGAACAAACAATTTGCTCCGACATGGAGATATTGATTTTTAAAGATTTCGTGTTTTCAAAATTTGTTTATTTAACCACTCTGATAATCTGTTATACTTCACCAAGGCAGAACTAACAGAAAAGCACCGCTTCAATTTTCAAATAATAACAATTTTTCATGGCCTACGTGATAATTAACAAGTTTGTTTATAAATATCGTGTGAAATCAAAATAAACTCTCTTTAGTTGTTGATTCGTTAGTGATAAACATGGGCTGTGCTTAAAAATCAAATGTTCCGTTGGAAATCAACATCGGTCATCTTTACACTTCTCATCGCGGGAATGGCATTTATTTAAACTTCGGTTCGGTGTTCAAAGTTTGAAAACTGTGTGTGATAGCCATACAAATGAGTTCGGTCGATTTTTCACAGCCAAGCAAAAACGATGCTGTAATCCTTTGAGCTCTCATGTCAGCATGTACAAGGGGTCCACTACAAGAATTCTCAAGCAACCGTTCATCCATTTGCTGCCTATTTCTCGCAGCAAGGAAAGATTGTTCCATTGAATTGTGTTATCATTTCGGATACCTTGAATCACAACACATCAACCTTTTACGCTTTCCAGAAGGAATTCATAGAATTCCTTAAATCTCAGTTGACTAAGCTGACAAAAATGTATTACTTATCTGACGGTGCCGGTTCACAGTACAAAAACAGGTTTAACATTTTGAATTTGCTGTACCATCGAGAAGACTTTGGCGTTCCAGCTGAATGGCCCTTTTTTTGTAACGGCACACGATAAAGGTCCAAGCGATGGATTAGGTGGAACTCTAAATTGGCGACGAGAGCTACCCAGGTAACCAATAAGCATTAGCAAATGCAGTAAATCATCCCTAAATCTGGATTTCAGATGCTACAAGCATTATATCAGCATTACATCAGCATCTTGAATGCTATCTGTTGTAAAGTTGCATTTCAAATGCTATTTAAATGCATGTAGCCTGTAATAAGCATTTTGAATGCAAACTAGCATTGATGAAGCACACAGTTAATAAAATTTTGTAATTTTCAATTGAATTTCATGCACATAATTGGAGCATTTAAAAAGATTTAAAACTACAGTCGAAAATAAAATTATAGGAATTAAAAATTACGTGTGATTTTAATTTTACACGACTTGAAGGCATGTTATGTTCAACTGGATTGAATTTTTGGAATCAGCTTTATAAATTAAATAAAATTGCCAATTTGTTGTGCCGAAATGTGTCCTGTACGTTTCATTAAAAGCATTTTGTTGTTCGAGAATCATCGAATAAAATTAAAACATTTAATATATTAACTTGGTCTCAACGATTTCTTTTTGATAAATTCCTTCTCGCTGAGCTGCTTGATGTTTCTCAATCACCATTAATATTGATCTTTCCAACAAAGTTTCACTTCTTGAAAAGGTTATAATTTCTACCTAGGTATATCAACCAGATTTATTTTCTAAACGGATGAAAATTTAGCACGAGATTTTGGCTAACTTTATTTGCTGATGGTGAGTGACAGCCATCTTGCGAGACAACAAAAGAAACGGGCGCTAATGACTTTAGTGAACAAACATAGACATCTACACGTTCATGTAAACTTCAATTTCTATAAATTCAAAAAACAGAGAGCATTAATTTATTTCTACATCTCGATATAAACATACATTGTTGCACATATTTAACATAAGATGAATGCGTTTTTGAATCGTTTTCACTGCTCACGAATGAAAATTGAAAGTTCAATTTCTTTTTGGAAGTCCATTGATGTATTTTCCAAATGAGATCGGTTTCAATCACCTATAATTTTCAAATTTTTTTGCTGTGCATTATCATAGCATTGCAGTAAAGCAGCCGTATATTGGGCTAAAAGTGGCATTTATGTTACATTTAAGGCGACTTAATTGCTTGATAGGCTGCCGTAAAGACGCTTTGGAACTGCTTAGTGGTTACCTGGGTAGTCTTCAAGGAACTACCATACAAACTCCAAAAGAGTTGTATGATACAAATACGCTGTATTTGCAACTTGAATGTGAAGTTTGTGGCATCACAGCAGTGCAAGAAGCAAAAGGAATATTTGACAGTCAGATTTGTTAATGCTCAACCCATTCATGGAATCCACGGAATGCATTCGTCAGCTCCAACAGCCGATGCCACTGTTCTTATGAAGAGTATTTCGAGCTCAGAAACGAGTACCATTTTCAAACTGATTTCGAAAAACCGTAAACACGTTCTGCAAAGGCAAAACGCAGCATGAAATAAGTTTTGATTTATATTTTATTTTAAGTAGATTTTTTTAAGTAGATGCGAAATATAAAATTGCACTTTTATTTGTAACTAACCGGCAAACCTCGTACTCGAAAGTTTTTTTTAATCCATGCAGCCAAAGAAGAACAGATTTAAAAAAAAACTAGGGAATCTGTCAACCTGTTCTTGAGTTAAATCGTGACATGCCGTTCCATTTCATATTTATTTTTTTTAGAAAGATTGATAGATTTAAAGCTTGATGGTTCTATTGACAAAAAAAATAATATTAGGCATGAATATCTGTTTTGAAAAAAAATCACAAACAAAACGTAAGATCACCACAGAAGATTTTTTCTCTAATTGTCTGTTTCCACTGATATGCGGCTGCCGAATTGGAATCTGGCTATAAATAATTGCTAGCACAATCACCTATTGTCATTGTTATTAGACCCATTTTCAGGGAACACATATATTTACCCATTTTTTTTTTTTTTTTTTATTCATTGAATATAAAACATGAAATCTTTAAAAGTGAACATCTCCATGACGGAGTTAATTGTTTTTTCTCGATAAGTGTTTCTTATGTAAAAAAGTCTGTTTAACACATTGGGCCTATCAAAATTGAAAAAAATGGGGGCATTTTGAGAAAAACACAATTTACTGCTTCTACCACAAAAATAACAATGTTGGCAACACTGTAAAAATTATTAAAAATCTTCATTTGGTAAAAAATTTAATTTTCTTTTAAAAAATTACCTGATATTGTTTGTAGCTTTTAAAATCATCTATGCATTCAAAAAACAAAATATAGAGTTTTCAAAAATCTCAAAAAAATGGAGGCAGCACATGGGCCGATTGCTCCAAAACTTTGGATTTTTGATTAACAACCTAGAACAAGTATATCAGCCAATTTTAGTACTAATCGAAGAGGGTCGATGCTTTTCTCCGGTCACTTGATATTGAAAGATCCATATGTATACAGCAATTCCATAGAAAAAAGATATACGAGAAGAAATACGAAAATAACAGGTAATGTTGTTCCTTATTGAAAAATATAAGACACGCATTTTTTTTAAATTCCTTCACCCTCATTTCTGCGTTGCGCGGTCCAAACAAAGTTTCGAAAATTTATAACTTTTGAACCATTTGGCCAATTATGTAAATACGCAAATGAAAGGTAAATAAATATACATTTTTGGAAAAATATAGAAAATATTGTAATATTTTAATGAAAACATGGATTTAATTTGTTTTTCGTTGTTTCGGGACCAAAGAGCAGAAATGGGTCGTATATACTCTTATACTTCCTGATTCTTGTTTGATTTATTTTATCTGGTTGTACTGATTTTCGTCTATTTGTAATGTAATTCTGTAATTAACATTATTTCATTACAACATTACCTGTCATTTACTATTTGATAATTGGGTCCCGAAATCATTTCATGTTGAAGTTGTTTGTTGTATTACGATTCTACTCGTCATCTCGATTCAATTATTTCTTAATCGAACCAATTTAACTGCCTTTGTTGACATGTGTATTCATTTTGGTTTCTTCTCCATATCATGAATACATCATGAATTAGAAAGTGTTTTGATAGGTGAATCGAATAAGTATTAGGTGCGCAACCAAGTTGTCGCTCTTCACTTTTTTTTTAAATACTTTTTAGAAAACACTTTTTTGAACGTATTAGTAGAACGATTGTTATTGGGAAACTAGAAAAATTTAAACTAACATTTCTCTTGACCACTTTTAAAAAAATAAAAAATAAAAAATAAACACTTTTTCAAACTACCGCTAGTAAACGCGAGCAATTTCGGTTAAATTCCACTATAGAAAGATTATCCTTTAACAGATAGGCCTATGTCGTCAGCGACTTACAGACTTCTTCAGTCTCAAGTGATCGGCTCATGTAAACATGAACATCAAAATAAAAGATCAAGCTCAAAGGTATAACATTTTATGTAGCAAAATATGCCGTAGGGAAATTTGAAGTTTATAGTAATTATCAATTAAATTTTAGATTACTCGAAATACCCACCGTTTGCTCTAATAACAGCCGTACAAATTCTCGGCATTCGTTCAATGTATCGTCCGTGATTTCCTTCCAAGCTGTTTGTAGGCACTCCCACAAGTGTTTATGGTTCTGGGGACGCATTTTTCTCGTGTTCCAGTCTAGCTCATACTATAGCAGAAGTCACCTTTTTTCAGTCTTGGTTTATTTCAGCTGGGTAATTTTAACAGCGGAATTGATTATACCCGTTTTGAGTGTATTTTTTTGACAGCTTATCGCTGAAGATAAATAAGCGATTCCGTTTGTTTATATTTATCTGCTATCATGGAAGCCATACAGGAGCATGTTTTAAAATTACATTTGCAAAAGCTTAGACTGTGTCAGATATTCAATAGCCTTAAGCAGTTCGGAGTGAGTAAGCGTTTTGTTTTTCGTACCTTGAAACGGTTCAAGGAAACTGGAAATGTCCATACTCAACACAAAGGAGGTGCCAGACGAACTGCCAGAACGAAGAAAAAGATCAAATGTGTGAAGGAGCGAATAACACGTAATCCGGCCATATCTGGCCGTAAATTGAGCAACAAATTTCAAATGTCCCCTGCTTCAATGAACAGGCACCTCAAACATGATCTAGAATGCAAGCCGTACAAGAAACAACGGGTTCACGGGTTGACGGAGCGTCAAAAGCAAGCCAGGGTCCAAAGAAGCAGAAATCTTTTGGTTCGACACGGTTTTTATTTCCGGATGAAAAGCTCTTCCTCCTTCAGGACAGTCATAATCAACAAATGATCGTGTATGGCAAAAGCCTTACAAATATTCCAAGAGAAAACTAGCTGTAGAACGCTATCAGAATGTATCAAAAATGATGGTATGGGGCGTCGTTTCACGAAAAGGAAAACTTTCCCTTCTTTTCATAACAACCTAACGTAAAAATCAACACTGAATATTACATCGAGCAGGTTTTGAAGAGCCATCTGCTTCCTCATGCTTCAACGCTGTATGGGAATACACCATATTGTTTCCAACAGGACTCAGCTCCAGCTCACAAGGCAAAGAAGACACAAGCGCGGTGCGCGGAAAATTTTCCCGATTTCATCACAAGCGAAGAATGGCCTGCATCTTCACCGGATCTCAACCCACTTGACTACTTTGTTGAGGGTTATATGCTTCAACATATAGGCCCTACGAAAGGTCTTACATTAGATCGATTCAAGAATCATTTGGTTGATATTTGGGACCAAATTCCTCAGGAAATCGTGCGTGCCAGCTGCGGTGGGTTTAAAAAGCGTTTGCGCAAAGTTATCAAAGAAAGGGGCGAGAGATGCGGATTGAATTAATATGGTTTATTTCTATAACATGTATCTTTCAAATGAAAAATAAATGCTATGATTTGGTTGATTTGTTTTGCTGTAATCTCATTTCGTTTTAGTGACACCTATTGTGAGACACCCTGTAGATACGGTGATTGCGCTGACCTAACAATGTCGGATAACGTTCCGATTTGTTCCGAGTCTTGAACGAACCCTCGACACAGTTTGACGGAACGCTTCGGTTCACGGTCCTGTTGAAGGACAAACCCTTTACCAATTAATCGCAATTTGTTTGGAACAGAGTTTTGCTTGAGGATTTCTAAGTAGCCCTCTTTTTCGAGAATTTTGTCTATACGGATAAAATCCCCAACACCAGATCTAGCCAACGAATCCCAAACTAGCACCGACCCTCCTTCGTGTACGGTGGATACGACACAGCCCGGGTTCATTCGCTGGAGGGACGGAGGATGAAGACTCCTTTTACGCTCGAATTTTGATTCATCGTTTAAGAGCGCGTTCGACCACTGGCTAATGTTCGTGGTCTTTTGTCCGTTGAAGCCTTTTTATCTTGTTTGCTTCAAGGAGTAGAGGTTTTTTTTGCCGCAATGCGACCCTTTAATCGAGAAGCCGTCATACGGACAGAGGAGAGCTTCTTTCTGCATTCAACTCTTCGCGAATGTCTAGCGCCGTACGCGTTTTCTCTTTGCTTAGAACCGTTATGTACTTGACCTTCCTTATAGTTGTAATCCGAGGCCTTCGACATCGGTCGCGATTCTCATTAGAACGGTTTTCCTTGAATTTGTGTATGCATCTCACAACTATGGTTGGATTAACGCAGATTCTCATTGCAATGCGACGTGTCGAAATTCCTTCATTGTGCAAAGCTACAATCGCTACAGTCGCTCAAGGCTGGATTCCTTTGAATTGACTCCTGAACGACGATTCATAGTTGTGGACTTGGTCGAAAATGCTGTTCGTTTTTCGGAGGCCGTCCGACTTGCCCGTGGTCCGTGTAGGATTTTCCTCCAACGGTTCCGCGCCGAATGATTCTTGACACTGTGGAGCCGTTGAGCATCAGTAGAGAGACAATTTGGCGCATGGATCGTCCTGTTGCAGCCATTTTCAAGATTTGCGTTTGCTTGTTAGGCTCAACCCACTTCCATTTTACAGTCCCCTTTTTCGAAGTAGAACGACTCGTAGCACCACGATTTGGAAATGTTTTAATTTGTGTTCCACGTCTATGACGGTTCAAA
The DNA here is from genome assembly GCA_024533555.2 of Aedes koreicus. Lineage (NCBI taxonomy): Eukaryota > Metazoa > Arthropoda > Insecta > Diptera > Culicidae > Aedes > Aedes koreicus. Next base: position 38,369 of record JAHHFK020004753.1, on the reverse strand, counting down.
CTGTAAAATGTAAAAATAAGCAGTGATACAAAAAATAAGAGTGATACAGAAAAAATATATACATCACACAACATCATAGTTTACCTATTTTGCGAGCGATCGGGAATAGACCCTGTCGCATAGAACCGTTTGACAAATCGAAAAAGGGTGCTCTGGCTCAAGCTGAGCTGATATCTTTCTTGTCGACAAACCTGTCTCATGTAATGTTCCTACGGCTGATCACTTTTCGGTGGAGATCCTTTCCCATTTCCGAGCTGTTTGTCTTTTCTTCAAAAGTGGCCGTTTCTTGAATGCACGAGCAATTCATTTTCCACCGGGAGGCCGTCCCGATCGAACTCTGGTTACATGAGTTCCGGTTTGCCTATGGCGCTGAATCGCCCGCACTACACCAGACTGGCTGATTTTAAGGAACGTGCAATAATTCGAGTTTTAAAACCTTTAAAATGCAACGCAAGAAGAGTGGATCGTGTCATGATCTCTGTTTAGCTTTCGCACCCATCAAAAACCCTGCCAAGCATAAATGTGTAAGAAATTTTTCATATTCAAGCCCCAAAAAATAAATAAAATACCACAGATTTCAAAGCTTCAATATACTTCGAAAGCTTACGGGTGTTGATGTAAATGGCCTTTGTATTCACTTCCGGTAATGATATCTTAATCTAGGTTTATTAGAACTGACAAGCAACAAACAGAGAAGAAAACAATATCCTGGTAGTTGAAGACGGAAACACTTTTTAAAGAACAAATGTTTGTGTCCATGCTCTTGCGTAATGCACTCTTGTTTCGATGTTGCACGCTAGCTATCTTTCTATCTTCCTCTTTTTGACTCTCTCAACAACTCATTCCTCTCCTTCATTCTACTGTCTCACTCATTTTACTCGTTCTCCCAACATTCACTCACTCACTTTACGCGGCCTGAAATGAAACAAATTTGAGAGGCCACTTTACTCAGTCGCATGGGAGCTGCGACTCAGTTTCGTAAAAAGTGGAGTCACTTGTAGACTGAGTAACTCCACTTTTTACGAAACTGAGTCGCAGTTCCCATGCGACTGAGAAAAGTCACCTCTCAAATTGAGGTCAATTTTTGGCCATGTACTTTCTTTAACACTATTCTTTCTCTTCCACTGTTTTCTCTCTCCCATTCTCTCTCCCTCCCTCTCATCATTCTTCAGAGCAATAAGCAAATTGTGAAAGCAATAAGCTTGAAATGCGGAATAAGAAGATTTAATTGACCGTCACAGTTTCTGATTGCCTCTTTCTCTTCGAATATTCAGTGAATCAGGCCTCAAAATATGGAATAACTACAATATGAAGTAAATCAGATCTTAAAAATATTAAATTACTGAACATGAAGTGATCCAGTACTGAATCACTTGGACATGAAATGAATCAGACCCTTATCACTTGAACAAGAATTGAGTCAGCCTTGAATCACTTGAATCTGAAGGTAATCAGTCTGAATCACTTGAATATGAAGTAGGTCTGACTTGAATAACTTGAGTATGATGTAAGCCAGCTTTGAATCACTGGAATATGAAGTGAAATAGACCTGAATCACTAGACTATGAATTTAACCCGACTTCGAATGTGTCGTGAGTCAGTCCTGAATTACTTAAATTTGAGGGGACTCCATCCTGAGTTGAATCACATGCGTAAATCAGACCTGAATCATTAGAATATGAAGTGGATCTGACCTGAATCACTTGAATGTGTGGTGAGTCAGTCCTGAATAACTTGAATTTGAGGTAAATTCGTCCTGAATCAATAAAATATGAAGTGAATCAGACCTGAATCACTTGAATGCGAATTGAACCTAAAAAAATATATTATCACTTGAATGTTAAGTCCGTTAGTCCTAAATCACTTGAATTTGAAGTGAGTCAGTCCTGAATCACTTGAATATGAAGTGGATCAGCCTTGGTTTACGTGAATATTATATGAATAAGACCTTAATCACATGAATATGAGGTGAATCAGACCTGAATCACCTGAATATGTGGTAAGTCAGTCCTAAATCACTTGAATTTGAGGAGAGTCAGTCCTGCATCACATATTCAAGTGATGACTTGAATCACTTGAAATTGAAGTAAATCTACCCTGTATCACTTGAATATGGAGTGAATCAGGCCAGAATCACTTGAATATGAAGTGAATTAGCCCTGAATCACATGAATATGAAATGAATAAGACCTTAATCACATTAGACCTGAAATACTTGAATGTATTGTGAGTCAGTCCGGAATCACTTGAAGTTGAGGTGAGTCTATCCTGAATTACTTGAATGTGAATAAAATCAGGCCTGAATCACTTGAATGTGAAGTGAATCAATCAGTGCTAAACGTTTTGGGGGGTGTGTGTGTGTATGTGTCCAATCTAACACCCATCGGCCGGCAATGGTATTATGGAAGAAATCTGTTTACAACAATCATTCAAGTGACCATTGGAAGCAGCTTTAATCCGGGAGCTAGAAAGTGATAGCTCTACTGCAGATCCAGCAATCCATTTCAGAATGTCTGGAGAGTCACGCCCATTCCGAGGTTACTTTCACATACAATAAGCCCTGCATGTAAACATTACCGATATCATTTGGATAAGGGCACTGCAACACACTTCCAGATTTGGAAATTTTGAATTTCCAAACCAGGCACGTATGTAGTATTATTTGAAAATAAGATTATTGCTATATAGTTATAATTAGATAGATCTCACCCATGGTCGCATTCTTCATCACACTATCTTGTTCATTCATAAAAATAAAAATGTTCGATAAATTCGTAATTAATTTCATGCACTCGTGATTAAATAAGCGCAAAAATTAACGTTTCTAAACAGCCCGCTAGATATGCAACCTGCATAACAAAACTCTGTACATCCCGTGGTGAATGCACCTAAAATTATGTGCAAGCTCTTCACCCGCCCATGCGCGTTGCTTTCGTTTGCCGCTTCTGACCAGCAAATGGCCGTTCTCTAAATTGCACCAGTCTTCTTTTTTTCACTCCACACTCTTCTAATAATGCAAATCCCCGGTATGAGGCGACTCTATATCGAGCTTCAAAACTGCTAATAATCATCGATTCACTCGCGACAAAGTGGAAAAACACTCTAAACTAATCACTTATGCCCGAGTGTCACAATATTACCACTAATAACCAAAACTAAGCTGATGTAACTCTTCTTCCAGGTGCGGGGGCGAAGCACAAAAACAAAACAAAAAACGGGGAAATACTACCGACACTCACACATTTTGATAGGCAATCGATTATATTCGCGACGGCTTACACAATGCACGCGGAGATTTTATGATTTCACTGTTAGTTCAAGTTAAATTACGAATTATTGTTTGATTTTTGTTCGCGAAAACGACGCAGCAAAAACAAAACACGTCAGTTTCAAAGCACGGCTTGCTGCGATCATCAGTGCTAAACGTTTTGGGGGGTGTTGCAATATTCAACTGAGTGTTGCAATACTTTTCTGAGTGAATCCGTACTTATGACTAGTAGTGTATGTGTGTGGATGCCTGCACAGTTAAAATTATTTTGTAATTTTCAATGAATATACATGCACATAAAAGGAGCATGCAAATTAATGTTATATTCACTTAGTTGTTAAATTTACATGCCTGTAAATATCAATGCATGTAAAATTAAAGCTCGATTGAATTTTACGCATGAGGCTTGTTACTGAACTAGTATATTCACATGCTCATTTAAAATTTTATAACTAGAAAATAAGAAGAATGATTAGTAATTTCCATTTAATTCCAACTACCTTTATTGCTTATCTTGACAGATACGCGTATTTCGTCTACAATGTGCAGACTTCTTCAGTGTCGTGTACTAATACTCGACTAAAAGAAAACCTTCGCCACCTGCCGTATTTATCCTATTTTCCAAATACAAACACTTGTATCTACAGCTAACATTTTTGTACCTAACCTATCCTGAGTCCAAAGCAAATATTATGCTTGATATCTACTTCGCCTTTTCCTTATACCTAACCTGATTATTCCGTAGTAGCGGGTGTTCCACTGCGTCGGTTTTAAGTCGTTTAGGTATTAAGTTAAAGAGCCATGTGTACCCGTTACCTTGGTCTTTGTTTAGTAGATTTGTGTTTTGTTGTTTGTTGATTTCTAAGCTTTCTGCGACGTCTAATTTCCAGGGTGTAGAGGTAATCCGTAAGATTGTGATGTCATGCGTCGTTATGTCGTGATTTTCCGTGAAGATGTGTTCTGCAACTGTCGATTTGAAGTTATGTGAAATTCCTTTGTCAGTCTGTTTGACAGCCTTAGTCACCTCCGCTAGATGCTCTTTGAACCTTGTTGCCAAGGTTCTCTTTGTTTGACCTACATACATTTTGCTGCAGTGTTTACACTTAATTTTGTATACCCCTGCTCTGCCTAATACTTCTATTGAATCTTTGGTGGAGCCTAACGACGATGCCAATTGATTGTACCTGCTAGAGAAAACTAAGTCCAAGCCAAATTCCCTAAGTCGAGTCTTCAGCTGTAATATTTTTATCGAAGGGGACAGACACACGTTTCAAGGGTTCAGGTGAATCGGAAAGGGTTGTTTGTGATTTCCTATAAAGAAGTTTTTCCTTTTTTTTATGATAGCTTGAATTGTCTTCTTTTCGTAGCCATTGAGTCTAGCAGTTTCGAAGATATATGCTAATTCTTTGGCTTATCCGGTTTTATTGAGGGGAAGGGTCAACATCCGGTGGATCATGGGTGGAAAGTGGCCATTTTCCTTGGAATAAATTTGATTTTTTAATACTCAGATGCATGTTTTGTTTTCTTTTTAATGATAAGTATGGATATTCTATTGCTGCTATATCCTTTTTCAATATTCATTTCCAGTGATTTTTTTTTTTTTGCAGCATAGAACGTTTTTTAGTGTCCATAGATATATATTTCACACTATGCATATCACTGGAGATTTGATCTATAAAAAAACAAAAACATTGATTTCCTTATTGAAATAGGTCAATTATGATGCTTTTTTGTTCATAGTACAGGTAAACAATTAAAATTGCGAATGTTATAATGTGAATGAAAATGGAATATACTTGGGAAGGTATTTGATAAATGACATGAATGTTTTTAGAACTGTGTTTTGAATATTTGAATACACATTTTAAGAGAGTTTTATTAAGATTTCTTCTTCAGCATTTCAAGCTTATTGCTTTCACCATTAGCTTATTGCTTGCTCTCAACTTCGTGTTCTAAATGCACTTCCACAGTTATAAATTAAGAGCTTTCGATGGTACTTTACCCATTTTTGCATTAGTATGATTGTGTGGCAAGTACAGTCATACCCTATGCCCAGGGAGTCGAGAAAATTTCCTTAACGAAAAATTCCTAGACCTGACCGGGAATCAAACCCAGCCACCTCCAGCATGGTGTTGCTTTGTAGTTGCGCCTTTACCGACTGAGCTAAGGGAGGACCGAAAATATGAAGTTGAATAAAGAGTTGTTTTTTTTTAATTTGAGAAACATATCCGGTTTCAGATACATTAACTTTGAATGAAATCTTATCTAATTTAGTGTTAAGAAAGAAATAACTATAGGCTGTTCCAGAAAGTCTAAGCACACATTCAAAATAACAAAAAAGTCATGTTGTTTTTAGTTTTAATAATTTTATTTGGCAAATCATATTTGTACTTGTGTTTTATATGATATTTTACTCTCGTTTAATCAAAATATTTAATCATAGCCAAGACTCCTAACTTTTCCTGGAACATGACCCATTTGCTTCTGCACAGTGGTACTTCCCACCATTTTGACCACTTTTGGCCAATCTTTGGATGTCGTCCGCTGGTTTTATGAATTTTCGAAGCTTTGCTTTGGTTAAAGCCCAAAAAGTCTCGATTGGCCGTGCCTCCGGGCAGTTCGGCGGATTCATGTCTTTCGGCACGAAACATACATTTTGACTTTTGTACCATTCTTAAGTGTCCTTTGCGTAATGACATGACGCCAAATCAGGCCAAAACACTACTTGACCTTCGTGCTGCCTGATCATCGGCAATAATCGCTTCTGGAGACATTCCTTAACGTATTTCTGAGTGTTCATCGCCACCGTTGTGATGTACGGACTAGATGTTTTACCACCACGTACACTGTTCTCTATATTTTCGAATTGCAGATCGTACCGCTCCGACGCTTACACCCTCTTCCTTTGCCAATTTTCTCAAGGAGAGTCCGCTCACAGTGCACCATGTTTGCACGATACTTTTTCGTTGTTCCGGAGTAAGACCGCGCATTTTGATAGGTAACACAAAACTGAGCACTTTTTTGATGCTAATGTGCAAACAAAAGGACGCAGCTACAACATGTTGAAATATTTCATTATATTCAAAGTGACCGTTAAAATAAGGTGTGCTTATACTTTCTGGAACAGTCGTTATGCAAAACGTAAACAAAACATAACTAACCTTTTCAGGTAACAAGAATAGCACGACCATGTTTTTAACAATATTTTATAAAATCTGTACCTATTATGCTATATACAGATTAGTTTGTAAAATTGTGGAATAAATTTGTAATATTGTGGAAAAAGTCGTAAGAAATGAGTGAAATATAAATAACACCACCTTAGGCATTTAATGAAATTCAGATCTTATTTTAAAAAAGTACATCTTGATATATAAGTTGAAGAGGAATTTAGTTATACTCATTACAAACTTAATCTTCAACATACAATTCAAGTTGTTTCGAATAAGTTCATTACATGGATTTCATGGATTCCATGGATAAAACCAATTTTTCCAGTGTATCCTGCCTGGTCTGCTTCCAGAATTCCCGAACACGAAATTTCAGCATGTTTATGTTGACAAATTGTTTGCCGTTTTCATAATCACGACAAGCAATAATGGACCAAAGGTTTTCTACGGGATTGAGATCCAAAGAACAAGCTGGCCATTGTGTTTGCCATAAATCTGATCTCTAACACTTATGTAATCCTCCGATCTCATTCTCGTTGAGATACACGCCAATCGAAATGCTCTTCAAACCATCAGCGTACCACCACCAAAGTTCCGGCCCATGTTGAACTCCGGGTCTTTGCGAAGATCGTGCCAGTAATATTGCCAGCCATCCGGATCGTCGAGGTTAAACTTCTTTTCGTCGTTTTTTTTTTTTTGCAAAATTGAATCGATTAAATTTATGCCGCACTGTTAAGTTGAGCTTTTGGGCCACTTCAAGAATTTGTAGTTGTTTGACAGAATTTGTTGGACACGCCTTGTTGTACCCGGAAGTTGCTACTTTGCACGAAATTGGGATGCTGTTCTTTGCTTATAGTTTACCGTAAGTTTGCTTCCCACATTTGGGGTTGCGACCCCCCATTATTGGCATTTTTCAAAAATTCTGACAACGATATATGATCGGAAGATTCCCCGACCGATTTCTCTAGAAGAGAGGCCTACAGTGACGGACAAAACAATAAGACCACCAATCATTGCAACAGATCTAGCTGTGAGGCTTAGTTATTAAATTATCAAATTGAATGATTTCAACTTAAAATTATAGTTTATTATATTTCTCAACAAAATAAGACATGTTCAAAGTAATAAAAACAATAAAGAAAACAAAACTGCTTTTCCAGCATTTCAGAGAAAGAAAATGATGCGACAATAATATAAGACCATCCGTTAATTCATTCAGAAAACCGTTTTCCTCAGCTTTGATCATCAGTATTTAGTAGTATAACCATTATTTCGGATCATTTCTCGCACTCTCCTCGGCATTGACTCAACGAGGTTTCGACATATGCTGTCAGGGATAAAGGGTGTCCACGATGAAATTGACACACACAAAATTGATTCGCAAAATTCGAGTTTTCATCCGATTGCCATCAAATTTTCAGGGATTGAGAAATAACTATTAAACTTCATTTTACCATTTTACTCGTATTTTATTTACAGTCCATACGCAAATGCCCGCACCTTGGCCTTAACCCCGGCCATAAGATTCTGCACAACCTGTGAATCAACCGTTTTTTGCATGTAAACCCATACTTTCTTCAGTTCCTCGACTGTCTTCACTACCTTAGGTCGTTTAAGAAGGTGCTGCTTCATAATTGCCCAGTACTTCTCGATGGGGCGGAGTTCCGGAGTGTTGGGAGGGTTGAACATTTTCGGCACGAAATTGACCTTATTGTCCGCATACCACTTCAGCACGTCCTTGGAGTAGTGGCATGAGGCCAAATCCGGCCAGAAGATTGTTGGGACGTTGTGGGCCTTCAGGAGAGGAAGCAGCCGCTTCTGGAGGCACTCTTTTATGTACACCTGTCCGTTCATCGTGTCCTGGGTCACGAAAGGTGCACTCCGCTTCCCGCACATGCAGATGGCTTGCCAAACCAAGAATTTCTTCGCAAATTTGGACATCTTCTGAGTGCGGACATGCTCCGGAACGCTGAATTTATCCTTGGCCGTGAAAAACAGGTTGCCGGGGATCTGTTTGAAGTCGGCCTTCACATATGTTTCGTCGTCCATGATGCAGCATTCAACTTTCGTCAGCATGTTGAGGTACAACTTCCTGGCACGGGTTTTGGCGGACTTGTTCTGCTTCTCGTCGCGATTAGGGGCCTTTTGTACTTTGAACGTTCGAAGCCCAGCCTTAGTTTTGGCCTTCTGGACAAAACTTCGGCTTAGGTGCAGCTCCTTAGCCACATCCCGAACGGAGGCGTTCGGATTTCGGTTGAAGGCCCCAACTACGCGGTTGTGATTTTTGGTGTTGTACGGAATACTTTTTCCTTCACTTCTGGGCTTCCGATCGGTGGTCAACCGTTCCTCGAACCGCTTAATCACTCGCGACACCGTGGAATTCGCGATTCCCAACGTTTTAGCGATGGAACGATGCGAGAGATCCTTGTTCTCGTGATGAATGCGCAAGATTTTATCACGCATGAGCTGTTCTTTCGACTCCATTTCCACGAGTTTTGATAACAGGACTTTAAAACTTGCAGGATGTAAATAATGCACTATGAACTAAATCCACCCAAATTTTCATTAAATTCTACCCTACGGTTAAAAAGTTAGAGCAATTTCATAGTGTGGCAATTTCATCGTGGACACCCTTTAGCATACCACGCTTCCTGAATCCTGCCCCATAGTTCTTTCTTATTCTTCGATTTCAAAGGATTCACCGACTTTTTGACTATCTGCCATAGATTTTCTATTGGATTGAGATCCGGGGATTGTGCCGGCCATTGCATTACATCAATTTTGTGATCCTCAAACCATTTCTTTACAGTACGGGCAGTATGATTAGCATCCTTATCTTGCATAAACTGCCATTTCAATAGCATTTCTCAGTCAGCATGTGGTAGCATTACATTCTCCAAGACCTCAGCGTAAATGTACTGGTGCATTATCTCATTTACCCAGAAGAGTGGGCCAACACCGTACCAGGAAAAACATCCCCAGATCACGATATTACCTCCTCCATACTTGAATGTTTTCGTTGTGTACTGTGGTTTGAAAGCAGAGTCAATAGGTCGGCGAACCCAGCGTTTTCCATCAGATCCAATTAAATTCACTTTTGTTTCATCTGACCACAGGAAGTTCCGCCATTTTTTACCATTTTCGGGCCCAATCCAACCCAGATGTTCCTTTGCAAATGTTAGACGTGCTTGGAGATGCTTCCGTGTGATCATTAGAACATTCCTAGGGCTTCTTCCAATCAACTGCTTCTCAACTAGCCGTCGCTGAACTGTCCTGGAACTCGCGGACAAGTTCAAGTCGTCTCTAATCTTCGTTGCTGGCTTGAATGGGTCAATGTTAGATAGTCTTTTGAAATGGCCGTCATCCTTAGCGGACGTCCAGTTGCCACTCGTGGTTTCGGGTCACGGAGAGCATTGAAAACAAATGTTTTCGATCGTCCCAGGAATGCAGCTATTTTTCATTGAGTGTTTCCTTCTTTCGCCATCTGCCGGATATGAATTCGTTGATTCTCTGTGCAGTGCTAGCTTCGGCCCATTTTTTTTTCGAATTATTCCTATAATTGGCAAAATGTTATCCCTTGTTCGATGGACAATATGATAAATATTAATTTGGCACATCGATAAACAACTTACTTCAGAAAAACTGCGATATTTGTTACAAAATCAGTTAAAATGTGAGATTGGTTTGTCGCACTTTTTTTTATCCTTTCGCAGCTTCCGATGCGTCTGGCTCGAAATGTTTATTCCCGATGCTTAAAAGCTAGTGAAATCACTTGTCAAGTAAGTACATGTGCTTGTCACTTGGTGTCGCATACGCTCAATTCAAATTGGCGGTTAGGATGGATGAATAAAAATTGCTCTATGGTGTGGTCTTATTGTTTTGTCCGTCACTGTACATCATCGTAGGATTTGATTATTACCTCTTCGAAAGTAGCCATTTTCTGAATCACAAAAAAAATTTCATGTTCAAAACTTCATAAACTTTCATTGGTGAAATTTTGGCGATGGGTTTTTTTGTTTTTGAGTAATGCTCGAAAAACAAATTTTCACTCGTTTTCATGCCAAAATAATAAAAAATTCGAAAAGTGTCGTCTTCCAATTTGCTTCTAGGTACCTAACGTATGCTTTTCAGGTAAGTATGTGGTTTGTTAATTATCCTTATGCCGAAGGCAGCTGACAGGTAGGGAGTTTATTTAAGTATAGGTACAAAACAAATTCCAATATTAGGGCTTTTGCGGGCAAACGTATCAATAGTTCACCTCGAATATCGGCAAGTGGTTTAACCGTGCGTTAAACGATTTCGAAGAATATGCTTCATCATACTTCAAGAGTGCAGTGCATTGCTACATCGAAAAGTTTTCCAAGGACACTACATCACCATCGATCATGGAGAAGGTTAAATACTACGATGCTCAACGCGCTCATTTGCGTTCAATTACTTAAAACAATTACTAAATTACTAAACAATACTAAAACAATTGAGTTATTTAGATAAGCTACGTTCCATGACGCAGACGCATGAATTGGGTAACAAATAAAATGCAATTATGTACGAAATGTTACTTATGGTTTACCAATACTATTGAGGAAAACATTCCCGTAACCGATTCTGCAGAAGCAAAAAATTAGGAACAGACTTCACCTCCAACTTCGTCGTTTTCATCGAAGGGGACAGCTTCCACGGGAGAATCCGTAGGATCATTGATCAATTTAGACTATTGCCAAGCAACTGGTAATATGTAAAAATAAAATCTCACATTGAAGAAGTCACGTAGTTCAGATGTTCCAGAAAAGGTTAATAGTTTTTATATCATAGACGACATCAATCAGGCATTGAAACATAAATGTTCTATAAAATTACCCAATGGGATTCGTCAAAACTTTTAAAAGCGCCTTTTGCTTGCACCGTTGTATACATTATATAAACAATCTTTAGAATTATGCAAAAATGAACATGAATCTGTTTCATTTACGTCATTTTGGAAACTTAGGCCTAAACAATGTGTCTATACTAATGATTCATCACCAATGAATGTTTGTGTTTGCATGATACACGAAAATATGAAATTCTTGTTTGATGCTTTGAATGAAACTAATTTCTTTTTAAATTTACATGCAGATACAAGCTCAACACTTTTTTGATTAATAAAGTTTTAGCAGGATGGCACTTTTTGCCAACGGGAAAGGTCCATGTGATGGTATAGTTAGTATCATAAGACGAATGGCTGAGGACGCATGTCTTAGAAAGGCTGCAGAAATAAATAGCGCTAAACAATTTTATGACCGGGCGACATCAGAAGAAGTAAAACAACAGCTTAAAAAAGACTGGCAATTTATATATGCAAACGTGGAGATAACACCTAACCTGAAAAAATATTACTGGAAAGGTTAAATAATCTTGTTCCAATTCCAGGGTCACAAAAATTTCATGCGTGTATTCCAAAAGACCAACAAAGCATTTATGTTAATTAATTCTCTGATCTCATCTAATCTCACACTATGTAAATTAATTATCTAATGAATCAAAAAATCTAGAAAATATTAATTACATCCTCTCGATAAAACAATGAAAAGGAAATCTTCCAACAGTATGAATCCACCGTGAAGTTCACGACATAAGAAACGATAGTAAAATTAGTAAAAAAAAATAGAAATTAGAAGAATAAAATGTAGTTTCCTTGATTAAGAAACAAATAAATAATAATTATAAAATATGTGTTTATTTATTTTGGCAAGGAGGAGTATAATCGCTATGAAGGAAAAACATTTGAATATAATATATTATTAAATTTTAATTCGATATAGGATTCCATGTTAATATGGGGCACGTGCTGTCCCGCTCCCCATTGCCACCTCTCTCCTTCCTTCCCCCTCCAAAGTCACGAGTGTTCATGACAACGTAAGCCTTTAATAATCAAACACGTAGAAACAATAATACGCCGTTGGTTATTAGGCTTTTTGACGTTTAATGACCTTTCCCGTCTCCACCCAACGGAGGAATGGTGGTTTTTTTTCCCCCAAATTTTTTTTTTTCTCCCCCCCCCCTCCCTCCCACCCGGGTGCGTGTGTGGGGGGGGTAAAACACCCCCAACCCTTTTTTTAAAAAAAAAAAAAAATAAACCACCCTTCCCTAAAAGAATTGCACGTTAGCGGGAAAAAAAAATTATTTTAAAAAAGAGCAACTTTCTACCTAGCGGCAACCAATCGAAAGGAAAACAAACCGAGCAACCATCTGAGAAACATACGCGCAAACAATAAGACGACAGTTTTAGGAACTTTTTCATTTTTGACTGAAGACGAGTGACGGGCCCATAGTTTTTCGAGCATTACTCAAAAACAAAAAAAAAAAGCCCATCGTCAAAATTTCACCAATGAAAGCTTTTGAATTAATAAACAAGAAAATATTTTTTTACAAATGTTCCATGATTCAGAAAATGTTTTTTCCGGCTTTCCAAGCAATTTTTCTTCACTGTGGAAAATTTTGTGGGAAGTTTTTTGAGATTATATTTTTTCCAAATTTTTGGGAAAATTTCATTATAGTTTCGCAATTCAAAATTTGTTCTACGATGAATCGTTCTTGAGTTATGAATTTTTGAAGTTAGTGATGTTCGGGAAAATCGGAAAACTTCAATTGGCGTTTGCCAGGAAAACTGGCAACCCTGATGTTTTTAATATAGTTTTTGTGTTCAAATATCCATGAACCCTACGCGTGGACAAAGTATTGTAACAATCTGAGACCCTTCGGCCCAAACCTGTACGATAAAAAAAAAAAAAATCCCCTGATATTTTTTTTTTTTTTTTTTTTTTAAAAAATTTTTTAAAAAGGGGGGAAGGGAGACCCTTCCCCCAAAAAAAATAAGATTAAGGTAAATTACCCTTTGCCCTTTTTGAAACTAAACATCACAAACAAAGCAAAACAAACAACGCTCAAATTGCTAACCATTGAATGATCCAGTGGAGCAAACAATTTTTGAAAATTTCACGCCTGAAGTCCTAATAGTATTCGAGGTTTGTGCTCGGAAAACACTGGAGATATAGGGACTTAATCCCATATGTCCTTACGTTTTATTTGTGTTAAGTGTTAAAACCATTATAATTACATCAGTTCTATCGTGGTTAAGACTGATTTGCTGTGAAAGTAAGTGTAATAATGTCAATTCCTAAGAGTCCAATGCCAGTAGCAAGATGAAATAGTGCCTTTCCTGATAGAAGATGATAATAACTTTATCAGATATTCATTACTGTTCAAACCGAGAAATATCATACAATTGATCATTAGTTCGCAAAAACGGTTCGAACGTAATTGAGTACATATATGAGAATATTTTCTAAAGACTTTTGATTAGCTTTATAGTAGACCACATGATGATCAAGAATAATCGACCATATCGAATTCGAAACGGTAATGTGAGTTAACCTTGTATAAATTATATCTTGATAAAAATTCCCCAAGTTTATGAAATCTTAATGCTAGAAACTAAGTTTTGAATTTGTTATGCATTAAACAAATTTGCAGTTCTATGATAACCGACCTTGATTTAGAACTCTGCTATTACAATGAATAAGCAAGTCATAACAAACCCTTTCAAGTTTCACGAAATAACTGTATCCCGACGATAACATTCCCACTTGTCTACTGTATCATTAAAAATAATCTACAAATAGAATGTGATCACGTTAGAGATCTGATTCACAGCCAACCCCTCCAGTGAATCACTTCTTATTGAGAGCATTCAACTTATTCAAACGGCGAATACGGCGAAATTTTTCCGTCACGTTTCACTCCCCAGGTTGGAATATGGTAACACTCTATACAATAAAGGTAGTTAGCAACCTGGCGTGCCGTCGAGGTTGCGATCGTGGCTCCGAGGCGCAACTATAAGAAAACGTAATCATTTTCCAAGCCCCGTAGCCACGAAGCACAAGAGAAACTTTTCTGTTTCTGCTACATATTTCCTATACAATCGCTCTTGAATCGCTGGAAATATTACGGTACATGCCAGCCCGGTTGGCGAATAAGCTTCAGTATAAAACCATAATATTTATACTCTGCTCAACACACACCGTACATAGACTTCGGTTACCAAGAGAGTCGCTACTAATAAGTGGTTTTCGCTCGCAAGTGGTGAAATAGACGAGCACACAACGATAAAAACAGGCACCTCACGAGGAAAACCGTACACTGGTGGTTCATATGGAACCAGCAGGCTCAGCCAACCCAACAACACCCAACTAGCATTAGCCGATCCATCGAAATAGGCATAACCACCTAGTCAACCGACCATTAAGCCAGTCGAGGGAATTCGTAATAACTTACGATGAAAATTTCCGCCCCTCAAGTCCCCTTATCTCTCTCTCTCCATCACCCAACGAGCACAATAGACACTGGGTCACAATAAAACATAACTTTTTGTATCATTTTAGGCTCAATTGAAAACTAATGCAAATTTTCTCCCTACACTATCTATTGCCCTTAGCAGAGAGATAATTCTTCGGAAGCAATGCAAAGCAAACCTTTGTTCCACTTCCCAGAAATCCCTGACCCCGAAATGAGAATACCTGGAAATCCAAGAAGATCCATTTCAGTACATACCTTGAAATACTTTTATGAGTTCCGACATATTCCAGCCATTCAGCAAATTCTTGACGTAAGTATCCATTTTGAATTATTATATTTTTTATCACCGCACCCGTATCGTGCAATGAATTCAATTTCCGTCGCCAGAAGATGAAACTTTTTTCGTAATACCGCCCGTATTAGAAACCGTATTCCACAGTCCACAGAGATATCATAACAAAACTCACACAACAATCTCGCAAGACAGTCGCATATCCATACACATACACATACGCGACGACCAACGACGGTTCACCGGGACCGGAGAAAAGGAACAGAAAAAAAACACAAGAGCAAAATGTAATCACACTTCAGAGCTCTCCATCTGACGAATACGTTCAACAACTTACGGCAAGATCTCGATATACACTGAAGTAAGTGTTTGAATGCGCGAAAGCAAATCCAAAAGAGAGTCTGCCCTCCGAGAGAACAGCTCTGCATTCAAAACGGAAGCCCGCGGTTTGTTTATACTGGTGTCCTACTCGTGCACCGCCCGGAGCACACGTGTGCAACAAAGAAAGCCAAACGCAGCGTGCACGCCGTCGTTCGAATCAGGAGAGCGTGAGAGAAATACTTTGGTATTCGCTCTTTTTCCACTCTTTTGAGTAAACGGCACATAGTCTATATATCTGTTTGGTAATATTATGGTTTCACTTGAAAACCGAATTTATCGACTAGCGACAAACGATTTTACTCTCATTCTGTACGTTATACCTAATGTCGGAAGTAGTGCGCTGTTTTGCGCATCTGATGCGCTATACAGCGCGCTACTTCCGACATTAGGTTCAACGTATGGATCGACAGTAAAATCAATTGTCGCTAGTCGATAAATTCGGTTTTCAACTGAAACGGTAATACTTGGAGTGTAGAGTGTAGAAATGATGTAGGGTAAAAAAGTGTTCAATTTATTCCAATGGAGGCAGAAAAACAACCGAACTGAAGTAAAGGGGAATGTGAATAATCTCGGATTACAGTTAGTATTTCCAGCGGCGGGTAATGCTGTCTGGCTTTACTCCACTTTGGTCTTATATCGAACCGATTTCACTCTGCCTGAAACGAGCAAAGACAGCTGTCATCGATTAAATATGTACGGAAACTTTTTGAATATGGTTGTAATTTTCCATGACCCTAAGCAGCTTCGCACAAGTGGATTCGACCGAATCGAGGCAAATTTAGCTGGATTGTTGGAAAGAGATAATTTTATGCTGGGAATCATGAGAAATATTCTCACAATTACGAGTCGAGGCAAGCGTTGATAAAATGACTTGACAAATAGTATACAAAGAGAACGTTAAACAACATGGCATGGAACGGAAATTCTGATAAAGAATGAATGAGGATGAAATATCAGTGATAAAGCATTTGAGTGAATTGCATCCGCTATGAAACATTGCCATGTCATTAGGAAACGCTTTTTTGTTTAGTTAAGGGTAAATTTCTATTCAAATTGAAGATACATTTCTTTACTCGAGTAAACCGGGACTGCTTTTGTCTTATGTATATTACTTGCAGATTCTGGTTTAAGAAATCTAACATTTAAACAATCCAGCATTTTACGATCTCTCAAAGCCGTCGTAATTTGGCTAATCTTTAAGGTTGGGATTAGATGATTTGAAGCTGGTACGGTTTAAAGTTTGAATCAAATTTGACAGTTTACAGGTCAGACCGAACGAGCCAAACGTCAATCGATCTGTTCCCAACTAGAAAGTTAACCAATTTGCCGCATTGTATGACAAATTGAGTATTTGCCTTTATAATTTACGTCCTGTCAACCTCCACTGAATCAAACATCATAGTTAGAAAGAGTATTTAGCAGAAAACTTCAGTTTATGTGAAACCAACAATCAATAGTATTTAAGTAGCGATGGAAAATTGGTTCATTGCTTGAGAACCCCATTGCACACTGGGCCAGGAGACGAAACTAGCAAGACAAAACCTCTAGCGCTTTGAGCATGCATTTTATCAAGATGATTGCTTCAGCATTGTTGCTCAGTTTTATCTGCGCCACAATTTGGTAATAAAAATTAGTTCCAATTTTCACCGCAAGGGCGGCGCTGCGATACTAACTTTTTTATTTCGCCTTCTAGCGGCTTGATGTCTTCGGCAAAGTTGTAGAACATAAAATAATAAGAAAGTTTGCCGAAGACAAGTTCTATGTCTACAAATAACAAAGTTACGATTAGTTTTGTAAAATTTAACTGAAATTTACGTTTTTTCTACTAATTTTCATATTTTTGTCAAATATGTTATTTTTGGTACCATTTATGTGTTGAACCTTATAATTTGCGTATGTTTTGGAAATGTTCGCATAGTTTTGGGACATAACAAGCGAAATATTAGCCAAAACTTTGAAAAATATCATGAATTTCAAAATTAATTTTCTCAAAAAATTGCAGGTTGTTGCAAAAAATTACTCATGTTTCAGAAAGTACCATATGTGACCTTTCAATTCTGAAATTATGCCCGATACATATTTTGATATATTTGAGATATCTGGATTAATTATAATTAATATTTTTGATCTAGCAACTATTTTTTATTTTATATTTACTATTATTTCAACAGGTTTTGTACGGATTCTGGAAATTGATTTTTATCGGTTTGAGGAAACTGTTTTGTGAGTGTCATCACGGGGTCAGAGGTTAGCAAAAGTCTTCTAAATACATCTTCGATGTTCGCCAGGCGACTGAATTGTCGAGAATGGTGCTCCCGAAATTTTCTGATCGATTTGTTCCGACGCTCTTGTGCTTCTTCCGACAATAGTCCAATAGGAATTTCGCAATGACTTATTATTTCAGATCCATGTACCAAGATCCTGTGAACTGAAGGCGAAAGGGGATAATAATCAATATAATGGACATATAACTTTCTAGTTTCTTCTGCATAGGTTTCGAATGATTTGACGTCGATTTCTAATTTCGATGATAGCGCGCAAAGAAGTGTAGCGACTCGACGAACGATGTCCACCTCAAGTCCTGTAATTCTTGCCGTTGTTTCTGGATCTTGAAAGAATCTTCTAGCAGTGTTGCCATCATTTGTGTTACCTTATGAAAAAATAAAGATAAAGGGATCTACTTCCCGATAAAGAAGAAAAATGCAGTTACCTCCGGATGGCAAAGGTTCACTTATTCTCAGCCCAATCTTCTTAAATTCTTCTCTAATTGCACGTTGCCGTTCAAGAAAGGTTTCGTTTCCTTTATTTATACGCCATTTTTTGAGTGGGATTCTGTACGAAACATTAAGCAGAAGCTCCATACTTCTTATGTAAGCATGCAAAACAGGAATGGTTTCAATTTTATTGCGATCGTCACATATTTGGGCTTCGATGGGATTACTGAGTTTTTTGCCTGATGCTCCGCAAAGATTGCACGCCTGGGAACTTGTTCCTGTGAAGCTGTTAATAACTTTGCCATCGACCATACTCAAAACTAACTCAGAAGAAACATCTACAGAAATCCTATTTATCGTCAATGTGGTTGCTTTCAAATTTTGTATTTGTAACATCATTCTCTCCACTTCTCGTTTGATAAGATCAGCAGTTTCTTTTTGAAAAACCATTTTGATGGGGCGGCACAAATTGATGGATGATGGACTGTTGTTGCTCCAAACTTCTTGTCGTTCGCCGGAGACTGCGTTGAAATATATTCGCAAAGGAACCAGGCAAATCAAAAAAATATGCGAGTCATTACATGATATAACATCATCGCCAACTTCTTCAAAAAATGTCATTTTATACCGTGAGTGGTTGCTTGAACCATCCAATCCCCATTTTAAAATAACACATAAATTTCCCTGTTCATGAATGTACGGTTCAATATATTTATTCAGTGTCATGAAGAGACGCTCTACCGTATGGTCAACAAGATTTTGAAGAGGAACTTCTGCGCATGATGGCCGAATGGAAATATCTGAAATACGTTCAAACATGCAAACTTTTAAAACTTTATTGTAAAGGTTATTATCATTTGCGTGCCCAATATAGTTTGCAAATAAACTTTGATACAGCTCACATTCCGCCATGAAACAGCTTCCATTCAATTGGGAATTGTTCCAATTTTTAAATTTTTTGATTTTATTAAAAATAATTTCGAAACTTTTGAGGAAATATTTTTTTTTTCAATTGGAGAGTTAAAGTAATTTTGAAATAATTTAGAATTATTAAAAAAGCGACTCAAAACCACCACAAAATCCAAAACTTGAAAGAATTATCGATCTATTGGAAGCTGTTTAGACAAGAACATAATTAAATGAATTTGTGCTTACCACGTGGATAACAAGTACTTTTATTATCGCGGATGTCATTGTATGCTGGATAAATGTCATATCCTTTTTTTAGCGTCATGTTCCTTATGTTTTGGTACTGTTGTTTTGTTAGATCGTTTTCACATAAAAACCTCAATGCATCGTTGACTGTAAAACGTTTCATCTCTGGTTCAACAGATAGAGCAAGTTTTTTGAAACGGGAAGCTTTCTCAGGAAATGCAAATAGGTGCTCGACAACCCAAGCAACGGAACGATATCCATCAGTCCTTAATGCCGTTACCGTGGCTGAAACCAATTCTGCTGTGGTGTGTTTTTCTCGCAAATCTTTGGTTTAACGGAGCCTGGTCCTAGGGATTTCTGCACCAAAAGATATTTTCTTCCTTCCACCAACATTTTTCTTCGGAATATTATTCAAAATTTTAAAGTTTGAATCCAGCCATTTTGAATGTTTCAGGAAAAACAAACTCTTTATGCGGTGGCACTTTGCGTATCGTGATTCAATATTTGATAGTAGCAAACGTAGTGAGTTTTGAACGGAATCAGAAAACATTTTATTATCAGGACATGTTATTTTCTTCTTCACATACGATGCCACATCACCAAGTGGAAGATTCTGTAGGAATAATTCTACTATTTCTCGTACGCAAATACTGCACGCTAATAATAAAATTACTTGAATGAATTCCTACTGGATTAATTAAAATAACCTACCTTGAGCCATAGTGATCTGTAGAAGGCACCAACCACAAACTAGAAGTAATCTGCCGAAAGAACCAAAAGGGAAAACCAGCGCTTCCAAACGGTTGATAACTACACAAATATTATGACATTTGACGTTTGAGATTTGAAGTTTTGAGGCGTATTCAAATGTAATGGGGAAAGTCGTGGTTGCTTTGATATTTCATCAACATCCGTGCACTCATGGACATAGAAAAAATTACTGTGAGGCACGTTTTCAATATTCTCGTGGAAATGAGTGAGGCAACACCAAAACACGGCTAACAGTAATATCAAAAAGGCAATAGATTTATGGCAGCGTGCACAGGCTCATGCTTCAACATTTGCTTCGATGATGACCCCTTGGTTTTGACAGTGAAGTAAACAAGTATGTGTGTCAGCGATCAATCGTTTTCGTCGACACACGAATACAAGTGCAGAGGAATACTTATTTTCAATTGACTTTTATAGCACACTATCTTTTACAGATTAAAAATAAAGATCTTCGAGGTGAAAAAATAATTCCATTTGACATGTTGACATGAAAACATATCAGATTCTGTACAATGGAATGCATATGTATGTATACGCAAAAAGCAATCAATTATAGCATTGAGTTCGGGCTAAAATCATCAAAAGTTTAAAATACGATATCTCAAATATATCAAAATATGTATCGGGCATAATTTCAGAATTGAAAGGTCACATATGGTACTTTCTGAAACATGAGTAATTTTTTGCAACAACTTGCAATTTTTTGAGAAAATTAATTTTGAAATTCATGATATTTTTCAAAGTTTTGTCTAATATTTCGCTTGTTATGTCCCAAAACTATGCGAACATTTCCAAAACATACGCAAATTATAAGGTTCAACACATAAATGGTACCAAAAATAACATATTTGACGAAAATATGAAAATTAGTAGAAAAAACGTAAATTTCAGTTAAATTTTACAAAACTAATCGTAACTTTGTTATTTGTAGACATAGAACTTTGATGTTTTCCACAAACTTTCTTATTATTTTATGCTCTACAACTTTGCCCAAGACATCAAACCACTAGAAGGCGAAATAAAAAAGTTAGTATCGCAGCGCCGCCCTTGCGGTGAAAGTTGGAACTAATTTTTATTACCAAATTGTGGCGCAGATAAAACTGAGCAACAATGCTGAAGCAATCATCTTGATAAAATGCATGCTCAAAGCGCTAGAGGTTTTGTCTTGCTAATTTCGTCTCCTGGCCCACTGTGCATTGGTCCCAAGTACACCTGAGAATAACCCATTCTTTCGCTTTGCAGTATTAGAATCTTTGTTTTTGTTTCGATTAACGCTGTTACTTTGACAATATGTTTGACCGTGAGTAGTTCAGGAAACGGGGTATTTTTACTTGTTCTCGAATCCATGACTGTCATTTTCGAGGAACGTTTGTTGACAGCCAGGAAGCCTGGATCGGGGGAAATCAAAACCCGAAAGTCGCAGCGACGACAACCCATACTCTTCGTCAAATATGTTGCAAACAAGCTGATTTACATCGAGCTAAATAGTGTGCATCGAGTCGGACTGTCGACTTATAAGAAAGTATATCAATTTCGTCCGTTGCGCTATCTATCAATGTGCTACTTATTAAAGCGTGAGTCGAAAATTATTGTGACACTTTAGATTGATCGGTAAATCGGCCATAGTTATCGAAATGAATGCAAATTCTAACGTAGGACTACACACCAAGTTTTTTTTACTGAACTCAGTAAAAAAATTACTGAATTTCAAACAGCTCAGTGTTCAGTAAGCAGTTCAGTAAAAGTATTTTTACTGAACGATCGCCAAACTAGTCATGAACTCTCAACTGTCAAAAATAACAGAAAAATTCAGTAACCCACACGGAAGTTTGGGGTTTTTTTAAAATAATCATTTTTCTCATAAAATAATCCTGTGAAAGATGACCGGTATTCTCAAGCGCCTAAAAAGATCTGGTCTCAGGATTCCGAGATAATAGCTGCAAGGTTTGGATTATGGGGATTTACATGAATGGCTCATCGACGCGGACAGTTTTGTTGACACCGTCAAAACAGCGAACGACGTCATGGCTTCCGATGCATTTAGGAGTTGGCTGAGGAACATTCACAGCTAACGATTTTAGAAATATCTGTTGTTGCCTACGTTTTAACACTTGCAAATTAGTCTGGTGCCTTTAACTCGTTCAGAAAATCAATGGAGAGAATCAAAGAAAATATTATTTTGTTCAGTTGCCACCGCTTTGGCACGCGAAAATGGCAGAGGTTTGACAGATGTAATTTACACTCTCGCGTTCAGTAAAGATTACTGAATTCTAGTGATTTACACATTTTGCCTCAGTGTTTATTATGGTTTTACTGAAAATCGGTAAAGCATTTACTGAACAGCGGATTTTCAATGACAGTTCATTAGGTTACAAAGTGCATCTGTAAAGTAGATACAAATGTTCCGTAATATTTTCATACGAATTGCTGAAAACTTGTAGTTCTTTGACGGATATCTATAAATTGAAGAAATTTTACAGATCATTCAGTAGAAATTCTATTTTACTTATCAAAACCGTAAATTGTTTTAATGAATATCAAAATAAGGATTTGGTGTGTACGTTTCCATTTTCTAAACTGGGTGTCATTTCAAAAAATTGAAAAATGAGAGCGTTACGTTAAAGTGAAAGGTTTTTGGACTCTCGTTCGACTGACTTCACTCATAAACCATTTCTGGGGTTTATTTTTTCCTCGAAAGTTTTATAATGGCGCTGTGTTGAATGAAAGAGAGTGAGCCCGGAGAGAATCTCTCAATGTTAGATTCGCCTGAATGAAAAAAAAAAACCGAGATTTGATCAAAAGAACTGACAATATTTGCATTAAAATTTGAAATAAGGTCTATTAGTGTAAGTAGTTGAATTTTTTAGTAAAAAAAATGACCTACTTTTGCTTTGGAGCAAGTTGAAAATCTTGTTTTCCCTATCAAGGTCCTCAAAAATGGTTCAAATTGTCATCTCCTTTTTATTTCATTGCGTTTCATTCCATGTTTAATACTGCAGTAGCCCCACTCCTCAGCTGCAAAATAATTTTGCTTTGTTTCCGGTGTCTGATTTTATAATTGTAGCCCGTCCCCTCTTATGAATTTTGCTTCGTTCTGGATTTTCATGATTCTTCTTTCTTGGCTATGCTATGGACGCTAGTATAAAGCACGCGAGACAAAATGATTTCAGTGTTCAACAGTAGCTCTAAGCTGCTGGTTGTAACAAGGTTTTGCCCTCCCACTACAGTCCGCCCGGTTGTGGACATTGAGAACTTGCCTCGTAAATCCACCACAATAATTTGAAGAGGAAGAATCCACCTATCCAATAAATTTTGTGGTTTACATGAGTACACTTCATGTCTCGATATATTCACGGGAAGAGTCATTGTTTAAAATTGTTTGTTTAAAGTTGGATTGCATTCCCAACAAACATCGGTGTTGAATTAGAGCTTGTTCAAGCAAATTTGGAGAAGCTATTCAGCTGTTTCTTCTAGAATAGTTGAATAGCTTCTCCAAATTTGTTTGAACAAGCTCTAATTCAACATCGATGTTTGTTGGGTTGGACTTGGACATTGGACATAGTCAGTTTAAAGCTGCGTAGAGCATGACTGAAAAGATGACAGACAGACGACCAGGAGGGGGAGGGGGTGTTTGTGCACGGCTTCGGACTCCCACATTTTAGGGGCTACCATAAAAGGAGTTTCACTTAGTCTGCCGTGTCGAACGACATGAGCATAGTTGTACTTGGAACCAAACATTAACCCACAAGAACTGTAAATTCGGCCCTTTTTTTTTTTTTTCTGCCCCTCTTTTTTTTTTTTTTTTTTTTTTTTTTGTGTACGACACACAAGGGGGGGGCGCCGGAGAGAAAAAAGAAAAAGAAGAAGGCGGCGCGGGATCAGGCGGCCCCCCCGCCCGCCGAAGCCCCCCACCGACGCCGCTTATGATTGCCCCCCCCCCCCCCCAGTTGTTTTTCCCCCCCCCCCCCCCCCCCGAAACCCACTTTCCCCTTTTTTCCCCGAACCCCTACCCCCCCTTCCAAATTTCCGCCGCCCCCTTTTTCCAAACCTTTTAAAAAATTTTTTTTTAAAAAAATTAATTTGTCCAGAATTTTTTGTTTTTTTGTTGGGGGATTTAAACACTACTGCATTGATACGAACTTTTGTAGTATATCCCTGTTTACTGTATACGCACTATTTGTTGGGTGATCAGCTGCTTGCCACAACACGTTCCCAGTCAGGTATGATTTGGTTTACGAACCCAATCACCTTACCAGGATTGGTAGACCAAATCTCATTGGGCTGTGAATAACCACTACCAAGAAATTTTGATCTGCGCCTATACAATGCACTACAGCTGCAAAGCAGATGCTCCGATGTTTCGCTTTCTAGGTTACAGAAGCGGCATATATCATTCTGAACCCGGCAAATGTTCTTCAAATGATATCTGCTCGGACAGTGCCCTGTTACTAGGCCCTGTGTGTACAGAGAGCTCTCTTATTTAGCTCTAAGAGCTTTTTGGTTTTATTTGCGTTTGGACTTATAAATCTTTTTGACTGGTTACACATTCTGACAGCCAACCAATTGGTTATCACCTTTTGTTCTTCCTAGCATTTAATATCCATTTTTATAGTACAGTTTGATATACCGCAGAATGGCTCTGGGCCAAAAAAACTGTGAACAAGATTCTATTTTAACGAGAGCACGTCTGCTATTTCATTCCCTTCAATGCCACTGTGTCCCGGAACCCAATACATGTTTACTGAGTTCGTTTGACACAGTAGTTTCAATGAAGGAATACATTCCCAGACAATTTTCGATATACATTTATAAGCGCATAATGATTTCAAATCTGCCTGACTGTCCGAGAAAATACAAATATTTGCATATCTGTACTTTCTTTTCAGGCAAACATTCACACATTCCAGTATTGCAAAGATTTCTGCTTGAAAAACTGTTGACCACTGTCCCATAGCCACTGACATTTTGATTCCAGGACCATAGATTCCTGCCCCAGTTTTCGTTCCAATTTTTGAGCCATCTGTGAAAAATATGATTGAACATTGGCGAACCGTGGGCCCTCTGGCTTCCCAATCTGTACGCGATGTTTCGCATACCTTGTAAGGAACGTCAAAGTTGTCCTCCGGTTTCATCCAGTCTCCGTTCATCGTTATCACCGGTCCTCTTTTGAAATGTTGGAATAATACACCTAACATTATATTTCTAGACCTTTTCAGCATCCGAGCGCTTCTTTCCGCCTCTAACTGCACATATTCATGCAACGGCAGCAGATTGAGAATTGCATCTAGTGCTTTCGATGGTATGCTGCGCATAGCTCCAGTTATAGCAATGCCTGCAAGTCGTTGAAGTTTTGCAAGTTTTGCTTCTGCAGTAGCTTCCTTGGTTTTCGCCCACCACACTAACGAAGCGTACGTTATTTTTGGACGTATAACAGATGTGTAGACCCACATAATCATTTTTGGTCTTAAGCCCCATTTTCTGCCAATGGTTTTGGAGCATAACCATAAAGCACTAATAGCTTTGCTTATCGCATAATCAAGGTGTGCATTCCAGTTCAGCTTAGCATCCAGAATTACACCTAGGTATTTAACCTGTTCGCTAAATTGGATGTGTTCTCCTCCAAGCTCGAGTGCTTTAAGGTTAAACTTTCTCTTTCTTGTGAAAGGTACAATTCATAATTTTGATGGATTAATGCTTAGACCCTCCTTCATACACCAAGATTGGGTACCCTTTAAAGCCTGTTGCATTCTACCCGATACTATATTGTCAAACTTTCCTCTTACTAAGATGACTATGTCATCCTACAAGCCTACAGCCTGAGAAGATCGTCTACAACTAAGGACCACATAAGTGGGGAGAGAACTCCTCCTTGACACCAAAAGAAAAAAAAAAAACTTTTTCAAAACCACAAAAAAAAAAAAATTTTTTTTTTTTCTTAACCAAATTAAAAATTTTTATTCTACAATAAAAAACACAAAAACTTAAATTATAACAAAAAATTTTTTCACATAAAATTACACTACACACACCCCCCAAAACCCTTCCCCTTTCTCCTCACCACCACAGAAAAAAGAAAAAAAGGTGAAAAGGATTTTGGTTTCGTCTTATCACCCTTCCCAGTTTTTGGTAAAAAAATTACCCCCCCAAACCCCCACTTTGACGGAATGTAGTTCACCCTAAAGCTTGCCTTAAAAATCTTCATCAGAAACGGAACCAGCATGGCCTCACCCTTTTGGAGCAATGCTGGAAATATGCCGTCTACACCTGCAGATTTAAATGGCTGAAATGATCTAACTGCATGTTCTACCCTGGATGTTGTAAAGATTTCATCCTATTTCATCATATATCTAGTGCCCTTGTGCATTCTGTTAGACTCTCGTAAAGTCTGCAAGGAACATCATTCTAGGGGGGTGCAACTCTCACGATAAGCGAAGAATAAAGCTTTCCTGACATGAAAATTTCCACGATGATGATGATTTTCTTTGTGCTGAAAGCATTGTTTGTGATTAGCACGATCAATCGCGATGAAAGCGCGATGGCGATGCGATCAGAATAAAAATTATCGCTGACAGAATGGAACTGCTCGAAAAATTTGACAACAAGAACTGCCAGAAATACTCGCTCTCAAATATAAATGTGGCTAGAACAGGACGTTTTTAGAACTTCTGGAACTCTTTTTACTACGCATATATAATTCTTATTTTTGGCATAACAAATTCTACAGAAACGACGGAACTGAAGAATACAACAATCTACAACAACAGCTACAAAAGATACGCGTTTATTTTTTGAGCCTCACAATAATCGAACAATAATTACTTCGACATGGTGTTTTCATAAGGACATGGAGTTTTGCAAACGTTAGCTTCTCCCGCAAATTTCTTGAGAATGCTAACTTAGTCATAGTAAACCACCACGACGATTGTACAGAAGAAGAGTTCCCCTTTACAATAGAAGTGGTAGTTTACTTGAGCGACTTTGCATTTTCAAGAAAGTTGTGGAAGAAGCCATGGTTTACGTTTGCAACATTGGCCCTTATGAAAACTTCATGTCGACTTGCCCTTTATGCGAATCTCAAGTAGTGTGTTATACGGAGAGAAAAAGATGTTGGAAAATATTCAACTTTGTTGCTCACGTCAAATCGCACCAGATGAAATGCCTGAAACCTGAAACAAAAAGACGAAAAACTACTCTTGAATTAGAGCCGTTGACCGGTATGTCTACGTATGGAGCACTTTATGAGGACTCGACATATGAAGCTTTGGAGGATACCCAGGAGGATACAGTTATAACTCTCGCAAATACCAGCACCAACAATCAGTCATCAAATCATGATGAGGACACTGAGCCGTTTCGAGACATATTTCGCAGCCATTTATTCGGTCTGCAGCCACTAGCACCGAGACAGACATAAACAAAACTATTGATTTTGTTTTGGAAAACCTGCTTGCTTGGATTCACTTGCTCGAAATAATCAAAACAAATTTGGACACTGTTGCCAGAAAAGGGTAGCTCGAATATAAATATCATTGCTGCCAGACATCAATATTACTGCTCGCGATTCGAGTAAAAATCGGTGACGATGACACGCGATTACGCGATGAATTTCGCGATGAATTTCGCGATGAATTTCGCGATGAATTTCGCGATGAATTTCGCGATTCATAATACTGTTGCGATTAATGGCGATAGTGGGAGCGATTTTTTTTTTTTTGTGAATTTGATAAGGATTTGCAGCGATCCAATGTGCAATCGCAAAGTTGCGTACCCCTCGACTGCGCTAGTATTTTAGTCGCACAGATAGTTGCGCCCGATACGGATCATTAATTGATATTTAGTTTAGTTTCCAAAATTTTACGCGTCTGTTAAGATTTATCATTTTTTTCTAACATACTCAAATTAAAACAATATTAACGAACCATATGTGTTATGATATATATAAATAAGATGGTACCAATACTATACACTGTCGCGGTTATATCCCTGATATAACCCACCTCTATTTTTATATTAGTTCAGTGTATTTATTTCAGCTTACATAGGTCGGTTAAATTTTAGGAGTTTAAGTAAATTTCTCGACATTTGCAATAGACGCCCTCCGTCAGTCGTTTCCGGTTCTGTTTTCTTATTTTTTTCCACTACCTCATCATTTCATTTTCTTCCTACGCTTCTTCTATAGTCCTCCGATGTTTGTGCTTCAACATGACCAAAAGGCATCCATCGGACGGAGCTTAGGACAGATTGGTAGGTTCATGTATTTTGGTACGAAATCCACATTATTTATTTTAACACATTATTTATATTAACAACATACCGATCCTGCATGGTTTTGAATTAGTAGTATGAGGCAAAGTCGGGCCAAAGCAACGGTTTTTGATCGTGCTGTCTCAAAAACGGCAAATCTTTGTTTTGTAAATCTCACCGTTTATGGTGTCTCTGGTCACGAATGGTTCACGCCGTTTGCCAAAAGTGCATATGGCCTGCCAAATCAGGTACTTCGATGCGAATTTGGACAGCTTCTTCCATTCGAAACGGTCTTCGACAGCAAACTTATCCTTACCCGTGACATATTCCTGTCCCGGAAACTGCTTAGAATCAACTTTGATGTAGGTCTCATCATCAATTCCGCAGAACCGGTATTTCATTAGCAGCTTCGTGTAGAGTATCCGGGTACGCGTTTCGGCAATACACAGCTGGCGTTTGTCCCGATTTGGGAAGTCTGCAGCTTGTAAGTTTTCAATCCGGAACGTTTCTTGGCCCTCTGACGAAAATTTGCGAAACATCAAGTTTTTTGGCCAAATCTCACCCTGAAATATTCGGATTCCGTTTGAAATAAGTAATCAGCAATCGCTCGGTCAGTTTTTTGCTCCTGGCTTGTAGTCCACTGTAATTCTTTGAGGACTCTTGAGACGGTTGAATAATGTATATTCATCTGTTTGCTCAAGGTGCGATGCGACAAGCCAGGATTTTGCCTCTGAGTATACAAAATCCGTTTGCAAACAGTTTTTCTTCCATCTCAACCGGAATCTTATCGACAACTGCACAACTGAACGAATGTGAACAATGCAAAAGAAAAGAAACTTGGAAAATTTTGTTTATTTCGGTCAAATATGGAAAAGTTACGCAAGATTGAAAATGTCGCAATAATTATCGACTCACCCTTTTATTGGACTCTCATTATTGGACTGCGGCATACCTAAATCAAGGTTGAACATCATTCCTGACAGTACTTATTTTCGTTCAAGGGGCTCTAGGACGAAAAATTAGGCGAATGCTAGTTCCGAAAAGAGCAAGAATGTATGACAAGGTGCAAACTGCAAGGTGTACTTGGGACCAGGGGGCTCTGAAGCAGCGAGCCAATTTGAAATCGCTAGTTTCCTATTGACTGTTGGTTGTATCAACAATCAATATGAAACTAGCGAATTGTTATTGGTTTACTTTATTTGAAATTGGTTTACTAAGATGCAATCTGCAAGGTGTACTTCGGACCTCAACTGCTTCGAAGGTTTTTTTCTCTGCTCGGCTTTTTGTGATGGATCATAAAGTCTTTCCTGGATATTCGCGCAGTTAAAGCAATCTACTGTGCCTTGGTCTGTAGTTAGAGTACGCCTTGCAGGTATGGGCACCATAAAAACATAACTCACAACGAACAACCCCTCAGAAATTCTACGAAAATAACACAGCGAATCAAAACAAAAACAAACATTGTAGTACCGAAAAGCGCAATAATGTTTGCAGGGTGCAAGGTGCAAGGTGTACTTGCGATCAATGGGGTTCAAAAGCAGTGAGCCAATTTTTAGTCACCAGTTTTCTATTGAATGTTGATTATTCCGTAGTGTTTTGGCCGGATGCGGCATTCTGGTGTCAAGGAGTGATATGCCAACAACGTTCCTGTGAAGCAATAAGAACCCTTCCAGCACGCCAGCGCTCTGCCCGATCCTGAAATATTGGTCTATCATCAAGTGTATTTGAGAAGTTTTAGGCCATCCTGAAACAACTGAAGTATTCCAGAACAAGCTGGTTTTGAAGAAACAGTAGGTAAAAGCATTTCCCAAGACTTTATTAGTAGTATCAAGGGCAAAATTCGGGGGATTCTTCTCGATTCTGAGCCAGATAGCGGAACATAGTACCAGAGGCTCGATGGTCAGGAAGAAAATGGATATCGTTTTGGCTCAGGAAGTACCAGTACATCGGTCCCAACCTCAGTCCCAAGCTTAATGAATCACCCCTGAAACATAGCTCACAACCAACAAACCCACAAATATTCCGTCAAAATAACACAGCGAATCAAAACAAAAACAAAGATTCTAGTACCGAAAAGCACAACCATGTACACGCGAAGAAATCACTGCTTTGAATAAACAACATATTTTGTAGGTATTCAATACAATCTATTTGTTTCAATTCATAAAAATATTCCAAATCAATTCAAAATTTCATTCAAATCAAACCAATAAAAATATTTAAATTAATCACTGCTGTGGGATATTAATTTAAATGATATTTGATTTATAACAATCACATTTATTTTTTTTAAAGAAATGATTAATTTATTGTTTAAACCAAATATTTTTTCACCCTAAAAATCAGTTTTGAATCAACAAAATGATTTGTTACTTTTCAATACAAGGTTTCTATTTGTTTCAATTTATATAAAGTTTAAAATCAATTCAAAATTTCATTCAAATCCAACCAATAAAGGGTGTTCCGATCAAAACTTGGTCAAACAGTAATGTGTGTGAGTCGATCAAAGTTTTTATTAATCAGTCAAATTCTTTTTCTTTTACAAGTTCAGTTAATACAGAATACAGGAGAAATATTCAGCTAAGCTTCCTTTTTATCGAAAGCGAATTGCCGGGTCTTTCGTTTAACACCTGCCATAAGATTTTGTACACTCTTCTTGTACACTTTATTCGCCGCAGAACGCCAGTTTGCTTTGAACTGTTTCTCGCTCACAACAGTTTTTTGAGTTTTCTTAAGGTTCCGCTAGGCGATAGCCCAATATTTTTCAATTGGGTGGAGCTCTGGCGTGTTGGAAGGGTTCTTGTCCAACACTTGAACGTTGTTGACAGCATACCACTCCATGGCCTTTTTTCCGTAATGGCAAGATGCCACATCCGACCAAAATAGAACGGAACAATTGTGTCGCTTCAGGAAAGGCAGTAGTCGTTTTCGTAGGCACTCGCTCAGATAAAATTCCTGGTTGACGGTTCCGGTTGTAGTGTAAACGATGCTCTTCAAGCCACAGGTACAGATGGCCTGCCACACCAGATATTTCTTCGTGAACTTTGACAGTTTAATGTGCTTGAAAATATCTGCCACCTTTCCCCGTCCGGTTTTCGTATAAAATTCCTGTCCAGGAAGCTTTTTAAAGTCTGCCTTGACGTAAGTTTCGTCGTCCTGTACCACGCAATCAAACTTCGTCAGCATCGTCGTGTACAACTTTCGCGATCGTGCTTTGGCCGACGTGTTTTGTTTATCGTCGTGATTTTGAGTCACCACTTTCTTGTAAGCTGACAGTCCAGCTCGTTTTTAAGCTCTATCCACGGTTGAAGGCGCCACTCCCAGCTTCTTTGCGACATCTCGGACGGACTCTTTTTGTCGTCGCTGTGGCCTCCGGATTTCGATTTCCCCCAGATCCAGCTTTCCTGTCTGTCGACAAACGTTCACCGAACACTTTTAATACGTTGGTAACAGTTGATTTAGCCACATTCAACAATTTCGCCAACTTGGCGTGAGAGTACTCTGAGAAAAATTTCATCGTTGTACCGACAATTAAATCATGGTCAGGATGACTATCCCATATAATGGTTTCAATAACCATGAAAATGGTAGAATTCACCACGTTCATGGCATTTTTTACTATGATCATGGTAACAAGGACTATTCCAACATTATGGAAAATGTTGCATCAACTATTTTTAATGGTAGTTTTGACCATGATCATAGTCGGTTCAAAATCACTATACTGCAATAGTCATCCTAACCCCCAATAATGGTAAAATTGACCATCAAATTCCTCTCTGTGTAGTTTGGATTTTCGCCATGCACGTGCAAAATTTTGATGCGTTGCTTCCCTTCCTTCGACGAGATTTTGATAACTGAGGTTCTAATCTCAAAATCAATATAAAGGCATGATGCTACATGCACACATCTTCAAAATGAGGAGTAAGCACAAATTTGTAAATGCACGATGAATGGAAATGCGTCGAGTTTAAGTTGACCAAATTTTTATCGAAACACCTTTTAAAATTATTTTAGGTTATCACCGCTATGTGATATTACCTCCAATAATACTTGATTTATAACTTGATTTATATTTATAATTTAAACTAAAGTGGCTAATTTATTGTTTTAACAAAATTCTTTTATGAGCGCACATTTCATACCATATCTGCCTCTGCTTTCTAATGTAAGTTTAAACATACTCAATTATAATTTTTAAAACAGACT
Source organism: Aedes koreicus (assembly GCA_024533555.2). NCBI lineage: Eukaryota > Metazoa > Arthropoda > Insecta > Diptera > Culicidae > Aedes > Aedes koreicus. The sequence continues at coordinate 5,828 of JAHHFK020004753.1, read as the reverse complement.
ACCAACGAGTTATTCTCTTTACAGCTAACTGGCATTCCGTCCATGTCATAAGGCTAAGAAAAAATGTTTTGAACAATAAAACACGACATTAAGTTCTATGAAGCATGAAGTTTTATTCCAAATAAATGTTTTTTTTGTTTGTATTATTTAGCTCCACAAAAAACGGCCACAATACGAGCACAGACACGAAAAAGTGATTCTTCAGCATGACAACGCTCGACCTCACGTTGCGAAACCCGTGAAAACCTACTTGGAAACGCTCAAATGGGATCTCCTGATATTGCACCGTCCGATTATTACTTGTTCCGTTCGATGGCACATTGTCTCACTGGTTACATTCCCAATATGATGACATCTCAAAATGCGTTTAGTATGGCTTCAAAAGACGAATAGTTTATCGAACAATAAAACACGATGTTCAATTCTATAAAGCATGAAGTCTTATTTAAACTCAAAGGTTTTGTTGAATTAATTCATCAGTTTTATTGGTCCATATTTAAACCAAATTTTTAGTTGAATTGATTCCTATTTTGTATTGGTATAACTACGTTTTTTTTTTTGCGTGTATAGATCATTACACGATGGCGTCATCAATGCAGTTTTGACAGTTCTGGGAGCTTTTTTACGCGGACTTAGAATAGTTCCGGTAAGATTGGTAGGACATTGCGTTCACTAAAATGATTAGGATTGCAGTTAAATAACCGGTAAACAGACACCAGTGCTTATTTTTACATCATTTCTTGAATCTAATCGTACAGAAGCGAGTACGAGCGGTTCGCATCCTAACCCCTTGTAAACAAGCTTCCTGAACTGTCAAAAAAGTGAGGTTAACACATTCCGTGCAAAGATCTATTGCAAGAAGCAAGGGGTTGACAGCAGTAAGCCAATTTTGAATCGCTAGTTTCCTATTGATTGTTGCTAGTACAAGTGTAGTATGATTGAAGTAGCAAAGTACGCTATCCTACACTGATAGATAGAAATATTTAATTGTTTGCGCTATCTAATGCACATAAAGGAAATGCTAGATTTGGCATTAATTAATGGGAACTTTCATGTAAATTCAAGCCAAATTTCTCTTGAATCAGGTCTGTTGTATGGAAAATTGCAAATAATGTTGAATGTTGTATGAAAGATTGCAAACAATTACTTTGTTTAGCCTTGCTTTGGCTTGAAATTGAACGAGGAAAACAGGAAAACGGGGCGACTCCGGCATAGTGGTGAACATCCATACCTCTCACGCCAAAGTCACGAGTTCGAATCTCACCCCCAGACAAGTTACCAAAATACCCAAAAAGGAATTTGAGTGACTACGACGGGAGATGAACAAGCCCAGGGCTGAAAATCTCGATAATAAAGGAATAAAAAAAAACATGATTTTGTTGATTATCGCTAAATTAATGACATATTTGGTACACAGGCCGAATGAAGGTGATAAGCTAACATTACATCCCGTAACCCTACCTTTTAAGTCGTGTGTCTGAACATTATGAATAGAAAAAAGATTGTTGTGAAATACATTGTCCTTAATGCTGTTAAATATATTTAATGTTCGAACTCACTTGTATTTTATTTTCTAACTCACTTAACCAAACCAAATTTTACCGGGTTCTCCCGGTTTTTTTCAGAATTTTTGGTGGCTAGCGACAAAAATACAAATAATTATCAATATTTGAAAAATGAATTGTTCCATCGCATCAAGCCAAAACCAAAGTCGACAATTGGAAATTCTACAGATTTCAATCGACCACCATCAGCTGCTATTCTCGTCTCAAACACCTCGAAGCACATCTCCTTTTATGCTTCACGATCGTTGATCACCATCTGTAGTAACCACCAGCACCTCCGCTGGACGGAAATCATTATCCCGCATAAGCACTCACATCACGCCAGCTACTCTCGATTCTCGTTATTCTCCAAACATCTCGAACCTCGTATTTACCATTATGCATAAATGAAACAAATTCCCTTCGAGAATATTAAATCGACCAAATGATAATTTACATGTACATAGGCACCTTCGAGAGGGGAGCCCTGATTCAACATGAATGAATACCATAATGGCTGTATGAGGGCTCGCTCAAAGCTGTATGTACTTCAAGTGAATAACACTGTTGAAAGTTTAACCAAAACTCCTCGACAGTCAGCCAACAAGCGCAAGCACCTTGAGCCCGACGACGGCAGAAGAATATTATTCAGGTGTGTGAGCTGCAAGACTATTATTATTGTTATTTAACTTTTGAATCCAAGCCGGGCAATTACGGAGCTCTCTGGCATGTCTACACTTCGGCTTCACTCACATGCAATGTTCCATACGTGCCATACAACAAGCTTGCTTTTCAAAGAAAAGCCCTCATTTTTCAAGCTCAACATTGAAACGTGTTCCACTCTATTGATTTTCCACATCGTTCATAGTCGGTAGATCGGCAGGTAAAACCTAACCCAGCTAGGAAATAAAATATCATTAAAACGAATAAAATACACAGCCGTAGTTTTCGATTCTCAAATGCCATAATAATGAGGAATGGTCGGTGAGGGGAATGCGAGGGTAGACCGACAAGGGGAAAAGGGCCATGGGTTGGCTGGGTAATCCACATTCACTTCGAGGGTAGGATGAAAGTACGACGAGCTGCTCAATTTATTCCATGTATTATATTTCAGAATATTCATGGACTCATACATATTAATGGCATGAAACAAACACGCTTGAAGTTTATTTTATTTTTTCGTTCCTTTTACCGCTGTGACCACCGACTAGTAAATATTGCCGTCGTAAGCACGTTGTTTTCTAAACGTTGGCGTTGACTTCAGAGAAGGTGAGCTAAGTGTGATTCGTAGAGAATATAATTTTTGTACTCTTGGTCTTTTTTTCGCTTCTCGGAGAGCGCGATCGATGAGCAACGCACTCTAGCTCCGTCAGAGATTACGCGATCGGGGATTCTTTTATTAGGGGAGGATCCATTCGGTGACGTATGTTATTCGTAATATTGTAAGCTTATTACGCAGAATCTTGTGTCGAGTCACTGATGACATGAGTCATACCGACGACAGGATCTTGTTGTGATAGTGAGGGGGTTTTCACTTTCTTTTTGATTTTTCGAAACAAGCTCCTATCAAGAGTGATGCTGTTGTTCTGGACAAGAGGGCATGTGAGGTGAATCTTCGGTATAAGTAAACATGATGTTTTGAAATGAAATAATAATAATAAAACAGACCTTGTGTTGAGCTAAATGCTGGTAAGTGTGAGCTTTTTAGTGTAATACCTGTAACTAGAAAATGAGAAGAAAGATTAGTAATTTTCATCTGATTCCAACTACCTTTATTGCTTCTCTTGACAGATACGCGTATTTCGTCTACAATGTGCAGACTTCTTCAGTGTCGTATGTCGACTAAAAAAAAACCTACTACTAGTAAATTGTTCTTTATTTTCATTCTTTGATTTTTTACTTTTTCTTATATACTAATTAACATTTTTTTAAGTGGGGCTCTTCAGCTTTGATTTATGTGTTTTATATGTTTAATGAGTTTAGTGTGTTTTATGTTTTAAATTTTTTTCAGATCAGCCCTTGGGGCATTGTTAGTTAAAATTTGAAAACCTACTTAACCTACAACTACAACTACAATTTGAAAATCCTAAGGGTGGGGAACCAGGTTCCGGATGATCTGGTGATCCGATGTCAGGCAGCGTGCCCTGTACCGATTGATAGACTCACTAAAGCGATCATCGAGCATTTTTATCTTGGCCAGTCGGTGGACCTCAGATGTTCTTGGAGGAGTGTTCAGGATCTTCCTGAGGAAATTATTTTGAACACGCTGAAGCTTCAGGTGATGTGATTTTGCGCAACTCTCCCAGATTGGCATGCCGTACTCGATGACTGGAAGTATGATTTGCTTTTAGACAGCAAGCTTGGTTTTCAGGGATTATGTAAACCTTCTGTTGGTCAATGGGTACAGTAGCTTCAACAGAACGTTACACTTTGTGACAGTTTTGTCAACCTGCTCCCTGAAAATAAGCTTGCTGTCTATGGTGACGCCAAGATAGACAGCTGATTTTGGCCCATTCCACCGTTGTGTTGTTTAGGCTAATTTTACAATCCACAGGCGGAACAAGTTTAGGAGAGTTGGAGTGAAGCATTCTGACAGAACATTCAGGCTTCGCTGCAGTTTCGCTCTTGTTACCCTACAATTGTCGACGACTGCGGTATCATCGGCAAACAAGGACAGCGAGCGGGGGTATGTCCGAGGTGAAAAGTTTGAACAGAAGTGGACCTTATACTTCCCTGCGGAACGCCGGCGGAAATCTTTTGGGTATCGGAAACTGTACCATGCAGCGAAACACGGAATGTCCTGTCCGACAGATAATGTTTAATTATCTTCACCAGGAAGATGGGAAGATTGTATCTTTTTAGCTTATACACCAGGCCATCATGCCAGACGTTATCAAAGGCATTCTCGAAATCGAGAAGTGCTATGGCAGATGATTTAGAAACAGACTTGTTCCGTCTGAGGATATTAATGACTCGATTAAGTTGGTGAATTGTTGATCGACCACGTCGGAAGCCTAATTGTTTGTCGAGCAAGATGTTCAGCTCGTCGGCAGATGAAAGAAGCCGACGGTAGATCGCTTTCTCAAACAGCTTGGATAATCCCGAGAGAAGGCTGATTGGTCTTAAGCTTTTGGAAGAGGAAGGATCTTTCCCAGGTTTCTGGATGGGGATGACTTTGGCTGATTTCCAACACGAGCGGAAGTAGCTAACTCACCGACATTGGTTGAAAATCAACGCCAGATGTACGTAGAACTGGAGGCTCAATTGCTTGAGCTCCAAGTTCATGATGTTATCGAAATCTGGGGCCTTCTTGTTCTTAGACGCTTTCATATAGGTCAACAATTCGTCAGCTGAGATCTCCAACTCTTCCGAGAAGTCATTGGGACTTAGATGGATGTTGTTTACAAGCTCGACTGACAATGTTTTGTCCAAGATTGCGGGAGCTCACGAAGTGTTGACTTATCTCAGCAGCCTTTTCTGCAGGAGTTATCAAGCGATTCTTAGAGCCATTGCTGTCTAGTGAGATCAACGGTGGAATGGGCCTTGTCTTAGTTTTCAAAAATTTTGTCAATTTCCAGAACGGCTTTGTGCATTCTGGGAGAGAGCGGATCTTGTCGGCAAAATTGTTATTCTTAAGGTCCACCATTCTGGCCTTAACAATTTTCGTCACTCGATTACAGTGACTTTTTATCGTTGGCAAACCAGTTCGCTGGTATTGCCTTCGGATGACGTTTCGCAATTGTATTAAATCTTAAATGGGTCTATCAATGGGCACAGAGTTGCTCACCTGATCAATCACCGGCACATGTTGCTCCCGGGCCTTGAAGATCGCTTGCTCGATGCTCTACAGCTGGGAACTGTCATCAACCGACTCAAGGTGCATTTTGAAATCGATGTTGTCGTCGACATGTTGTCGGAACCTCTGCCATCTGGCGCGATGGTAGTTCCGTCTGGTGATTCGATGCCGGTTGACCGAGGAACCAACTTCGGCCACCACTGGATAGTGGTCCGAGCTGAGCTCCTGGTGCACGATCGGCTGGGCGATGTTGTTTCCCATGTTGGTGAGGAAGATGTCGATTGTCGAGTGGGCTCCAGATCTGCTCAACCGGGTGGGAGTATCCGGGCCCAGGATGGTGTCATGACCCTCTTCCAGGTCCTCCTGCAGAATGATGCCGATTCAGTTGCGGCGGATGTTCCCCCAAGTTTCGTGTTTCGCATTCAGGTCACCGGCGATGATAAACTGCCCCTGCCTCCGAGTTAGCTTGCGGATGTCTTTTCGTAGGA
>JAHHFK020004752.1:0-49662 GCA_024533555.2 Aedes koreicus | reverse complement strand
AAAAACCAAGAGGCTACAAAAAAGCGGTACAATAAATTCAAAGGATTATGAATAGAAGCTACCAGGAAAAATCTAGGAAACTTCAATTTACTTCCTGGAAGATTCTGAACAAAAATCTAAAAATATCAGAGGGGTTCTAAAAAACCAAGAGGCTACAAAAAAGCGGAACAATAAGTTTAAAGGATTATGAATAGGAAGAATCTAGGAAAATTCTGGACAAGTCCAGTTGTCTTTTTATATAATTACGTGAATTCGAGCCTCAAGATGAAGATAACAGTTAGACTTAGTGCAATACTTCGAAAACACAAATGTCATCTCTCATTAAACATACAGTCCATCCAATGGAAGACCCGAGGACTGTCAGGAAAAATACAGAAGACATTCAGGAAACGTTCAGAAGTCTTTGATATTCGTTTTAAACGTGAATCCAAGCCTTAGGATTCCGATCACTCATCATGAAGATAACAATACTTTAAGGAAAATTCCAGAGGGCTTCCAGGGAACGTAAAGAGAACTTCCAACAAAAGTTTACAGGTCTACACTTCAAAACTACCAAGAATTCCAGAGGATTCCCATGGAAAGTCTAGAGAACTTTCAGCGAAACTTGAGAGGTCGTCCAAAGACTGTCCAAAGAACTTCCAGAAAAAGTGATGATTTCTTTTTTTTTCGCCTTGGATCGCGAGTCTAAGGACATCCAGCGAAACTGGCTATGATTGCCAGGGAAACTACAGAAGAACTTCACGAAAGGTTAAGGAGTCTTAGTTTTTCGTTTTAAGCGTGAATTCAATCCTTTGACTGGTTTGTCATGCAGATAAAAATAATTTATGGAAAAGTTCAGAAAACTTTTAAGGAATGTTCAAAGAACTTCCAAAGAAAGTTTATAAGACTATCCTGAAAAATCCAGAGGATTTCCATGGAAAGTCTAGAGAACATTCAGAAAAAAGGTGAAAGGACGTCCAAGAAATGTCCAGAGGACTTCCAGATACGGTGGAATGTTTTTTTCACGTACACTCGCTTTTCAGCCTAGCGCTTGTTCTATTACCTAAGGACATCCAAAGAAGACTTCCAAGAAAAGTCCAGAGAACTTACAGGGAATGTACATAGGATTTTAAGGAATGTCCAAAGGAATTCCATACAAAGCCTTAATAACTTCAGGAAAATCAAGACTTACTCCTTTAAAAGCTCAGATGATCTCAGGACAAAATCCAGATGGAATTCCAGAGAACTTTTAGTACTTTTTTAGATGAAGTGCAGAGGCTTCAAAAAGCTCCAGTGGACTTCCGAAAAGTTCAAAAAACTTGTTAAAAGCACAGAGGTCTGAACTGAAAAGGTCTAAAGGATTGCCTGAAACTTAGGAACACACAGGATGTTCTTCGGCGAGCACACCTAAAAAAAGTAGCATCTTTGAAAATTAGAAGATAAAATGCAAGTAACTTCCTGGAGTGGGACCCCGGCTTAGTGCTTAACATCCAACCCCTCAAGCCAAATCACGAGTTCGAAATTCACCCCCGACAAGTTACGAAAGTACCCAAAAATGTGTTTGAGTGACTACGGTGAAAGATGAACCAGACCAAGGCTGATGTTGAAAAGCAATCGGAAGAAGACTACGCCAACACGAAGTATACAGGAAGATCGAAAAGTTGTCCGCAGATCGAAAATTATACAATGTGGTCCTCCAGAAGTCGACAAGAAGTTTTTAATTTCCCCGCTTCCTATTTAGTAGTGATTTTGGCTAAATTATAGTTTTTCAATCAATATCGTAGAAGTTGAGGCCATATTTCATTAACATTGCGTTGGAGGGTGGGATTCAAAGAGTTCGGCTAGACACGTGTGGCAGGATCTTCAGGAAGTCCGTCCAACTATTTGGCTTCGCCGACGACGTTGATATCGTAGCACGTAACTTTGAGACGATGGCGGAAACGTACATCAGACTTAAGGCTGAAGCTGGTAGGATTAGGCTTGTGATTAATGCGTTGAAAACAAAATACATCAAGGGAAGAGGCTCACGAGAAGACAATGTTGGCCTCCTACAACGAGTTCAGATCGACGGTGATGAAATCGAGGTAGTAGACGAATTCGTGTATCTGGGCTCATTGGTGACCGCCGATAACGACACCAGCAGAGAAATACAAAGGCGCATTATGGCTGGCAATCGTGCCTACTTTGGACTCCGCAGGACGCTAAGATCGAACAAAGTTCGCCGAAGTACAAAGTTGACCATCTACAAGACATTAATTAGATCGATAGTTCTCTACGGCCACGAAACATGGACATTGCTAGTGGAGGACCCTTGGTGTCTTTGAACGGGAGGTGCAGCGTACGATCTACGGTGGAGTGCAGATGGAAGACGGAACGTGGAGGAGGCGAATGAACCAGGAATTGCATCAGTTGCTGGGAGAACCTCCCATCGTACACATCGCAAAAATCGGTTGAGTACGATGGGCTGGGCATGTCGTAAGAATGTCGGACGACAGCCCTTTGAAAATGGTTCTCGAAAACGAACCGACGGGTACAAGGTTCTAAGTAAAGACGCTTGGTGGCTCCCACCGATGATTTGATGTGTATCGACCGGACGTTTTGCCGCTGCTTTTTCAGCAGAAACAGCAGGTAGTTGATCGACGAATTGACATTCTGAACCTGCTCATCGGGAATCATTTAGGATTGACCGACGGCAACTCATAGGTACAGGACCTTCTTCAACTTGAACTTAAGGGTAGCCTTGACTTCATCAATCTTGGCCGTCATCAATTCGCTGTGGGAGACCATGCAGACCATGAAACTTCCCGGCCTTGTTCAAAACGATCAGTGACTCCGATAACGTGAAAGTGGCCTACTTCTTTGTGAGCTTTTTAATCAGCTTCTTTTCCTTGTTAACCTTTTTCTGTTATCCGGTGTCTAAGAATGGGATATCGTTGGTCTTGGCCTCGTCTCAAGGCTGGTGGTCTCCGAGCACGAACACCTGCATTTTTGGGCCTCGGAATCTACTAGAACTTGACGATGTCCGTAAAACCCTTGTTCTTTTGAGGATCGTAGTTCTTCAATCCGATGTGCAACTCCACCGTCTTCTAGTTAACAACTTTGCTTTTTCTTGGAGCTATTCAGCACCTCGTTGAAGCATTTGGAGGTAGTTTAAAACAGCATTACTTTTATGAAGTGCACTATAACTATTAGTTCTTAAAAAAGAAGGAGAACAAGAGAAAGTTTGTTGGAAAATAAAACAGAACTCCCAACAAAATCTAAACAAATTTCACAGAAAGATCTGCAGGAAGTCATGGCTCCAAAATTACCGGAGCAAGAAGTCCATAGACAAGAATATCCGTATGAAGTTTTGTAAAAACATCATGAGGAAATCTGAGAGGAGTATCTGTCTACAGTTCAATGAAGCTTGTACCTAAACAAGGAGGTAGGTAAAACCAGAGATTCATTGCAAGAATAATGATGATTGCTAAAAATTGGATAAAATTGGCAGGAAATCTGGAATCCACAGGAATAAGGAGATAATTCTTTTGGAAGGTCCTCAGTAATGTTAGTGCATTGAGAGATTTAAATTAAATACACGAAAAACCTGAATCATACCTAACAAAATTTAACCTTGAAGTGTTTTTCGAGAGCTACCGGATAATCGGAGAATAGTTCCCAAAAGCTTAAAAATTAAACGGGAAAAATCGGAAAAATACACCGACTAAATTGAAAAAGGTTTTAATTAAAACACTGCGTGATTTGGTGATATCCCGTAGAAGAGACAAATGGATATTTACAGAAAAATTTGAAAGATTAGCCTGAAAAAAAAATATCAGTCAAAACCTCCACAAAAAGACCCAGAGATAGACCTCAGAAGACTTCCAAGAAATGTCCAAAAAACTTCCAGAGAAATTCAAAATAACTTCAGCAAAATCAAGATAACTTATAGAGAAAGCCCAGATGATCCCTAGGCAAAATTCAAATGACCTTTAAGGGGCTGTCCAAATGATTCTATTTTTTTTAAGATGAAGCACAGAGGCGTCAACAAATCCAGAGATCATGCAGAATAGAAAAAAAGGATATTTACTGAAAAATCTAAAACTTCAGTTTGAAAAGAGTTCAGATAAACAAAACGCAACAAAGAGCTAGAGATAATCAACAGAAAACATACAAGAAGACCGAAAAGAATACAAAGTCCGAAAACATACAAGAAGGATCGGAGATAGATCATAGAACAAGTTATATTTAAATTTACGAGAACGTTTGGCGGATGTCCAAAAAGGTTTAAAGACAGTTCACTGGACAATTTTGAGAAGATAACAGGATATTTTCAGGATATTCCAAGGATAACCTAGAGTCACTCTTCACAGAAAACTAGAGAAAAAGTTGAATGGGTTTGGAGTGTTACATATTCACACTAATAATTATTTGTGATGAAGATCTGGACGAACCTTACGATGCGATCAGGAGGAGATCTGTTCTTAAGAAATCAATACAGTCCCCTTAAGTTTTAGCGGAAATCACAAGAAGAGCTGAAAGAAATTCATAGGAAGATTATTGGAAAATCAAGAAGAACTCCCAACGAGGCTTAGAGGAAACAGAGGTGAAGAACACGAAGAGTCCGGAAGAAATTAATAAGAAAGGAATGTCTACTAGGCGCAAGAAGTCTTTAGAAAGATTTTAGAAGTCGTAAGCGAGTCAACAGAAAAATTCTTAGCTCTGTCTAGTGTATCCAAAACAATTTGGAAAAAAATTGAGTCTCAAATCTTCATTTGATTCAAATATTTTTATGTCTTCCGATTGTTTTGGTGAAAAATAATAGAAATGATACATAAGTTCAAGTTTGTTTTTAAGATGTGCTAGGACTACCAAACTGTCCTTGATTTAAGATCAACAGTTGTAACTATAGCTTTTTTTTTTTTGGTATTCAATGACTCTTCTGGGACGTTATGAGATATTATGGAATGTCCCCAACAATCCAAACTGTCTTGAAGTTCAGAACCTGGTATCTACAAAGGTGACAGTAGCTTATGGCCGTGTATTAAGTTTGCACGGCTATCAAGGCAGTAATTCTTAAATTGTGTAGGCTTCTGACTTATGAAGACTTGAGAATAAATCAAAAATCCGTTTGTTTATGCCGCTGATTTTTGACGTACTCTTGTGATGAGGTACTATATTGAAGTTTAAATAATTTAGTGTATTAGTTAGATAATTTCAACGATAACCCTGGTATTTTTTCATAACAGTGGCCCTCTTCCACTCTTAATTTATTCAACTCGATACCCAGTTTACATGTGTAGCACTAATGAAAGCTGAAACTCATGTTTAGCAGCTGCCGTTAATTAATTGATTAACCCGTATTGAAACTTCCAACCGCAAAATCGATACTGGAAATGAAATGAACTTAATGACACTCGCACGGTTGCTTCAATAATTGTAATTATCAATCTACCTCTTCTGCCCGATTCACCGACACGACGATGGTCACCTGAGTCAACATAGCTGGGTGTGTGTAGATAGTAAGGTGTATTTACTTTCCCAACCAACAACTGGGTAGGGATTCAATGCAACGCAAACATACACACACATACACACACACACATACAGTGGACGCATCTCATTATCATATGCTCTGTCTCTCTAATTAAAGTAGATTGACGCCTTAATGGGCAGCGCTGTCAGGCCACGGTTCGTTCCTGGTGGTGTCGATCGGATTTTACACTGTCCTGGTTCCTGTTAATCGCCCTGAAAGCGAGCAAATAGTTTCAGTTTAATAGATTCCAACATTAATCAATTCGGGATGCTGCTTTTGCCGAGCCGGTAGCAAAATGGTGTAACTTTTAGCTTCACCTGCTTTTACGATGTCGGTGATTGAATAAAACATTATTACTCATTGCAATTCAACATAATGTGATTTCAATACCATTTAAAACTGTCAGTGTCCCGGTTGCTTCATCAACGTCATGAACATCATGGCTCGCTCACCGTTCTTGGCTTGCTTACTAGACCGGTTCCGGGAAACTGCAGCACTATTTGACACCCACGAGTGAAAATATTTTCTACTTACTTATATCCTGGCAAAAGGGATAGAAGCTGTTCAAATGGGATACTGCGCACCTTGCACTATGAGATAGTGCTACAATTTAGTGGGGCAAAATTTAAGGGTCAAAGGAATCTGTATTGTGGTTGGATTGTCTCCGTGCTACTTTGGAACATAAATGCATCCTTTAGCATCACAGGGAAGCCGTTCAAATGAAGACTGTTCATCAGCAATAATTTCCGGTGAGATCTATCTGATTTGAAATTTGAACGATACTGCTAAATACGTGCCATCCTCAAAACAGCAAGATTTGATGATGGAAGTGTATGCACAGTACCTATATCCATTTGATATTTGTGCTGTGTCTATGCGGGGCTTGTTGTAAGTGAAAGTGACCTCGGAATGGACGTGATTAGCTAGGCATTCTGAAATGGGTCACTGGAACCCAACAGAGCTATAACCATCCAAATCCCGGGCTGAAAATGTTTGTCGAGTCGACAACAGGTCGATTAACTGCAAACATTTTTCTTCCATAAAAACACTGCCGGGCGTGGGATTGTATATACACACATACACACACAAATCAACTGGATTGTCTCCGGAAAATTTAACAGGAATTCATCTTGAAGTTCACAGGAAACCTTTTGAATTATCCCTGGAAAAACTCTTTATTTTCCATGTCAATCATCTGGATATGCCCTAGAAATTCTCAGGATTTTGCCTGGAAATACTCTGGATTTTTCCTGGAAATGCTGTAGTATTTTACCTGGAAAGCCTCCGGATTTTCTCTAGAATTCCGCCAGATTTTTCCTTTGCATTTTTCCTGGAAATCGTTTGAATTTTCCAAGGAAATGCTTTAAATTTTCCTCCTGGGAAATCTTCTGGATTTTCCTGGGAGTCGTCTTGTTGATCCCTGGAAATTCTCTGGATTGTTCCCTGGAAATCCTCTAGATTTTCCCAGAAAGCTTATAGATTTTACCGGGAAAGCCACTGGATTTTCCATGGAAATCTGCCAGATTTTTCGTATAAATCATTTGGATTTTCCTTGGAAATCGTTTGAATTTTCCTTGGAAATCCTCTAAATTATCCCTGGAAATGCTCAAGATTTTCCTCCTGGGAAATCTTCTAGATTTTCCTGGGAAGCCTCTGGATTTTTCTGGTAATCCTCTGGATTTTCTCTGGAAATCCTCCATGTTTTTCCTGAAAATGCTTTGGATTTTCACTTTACCTGGAAATCTGCCACAGTTTTCATGTAAATCCTTTGGATTTTCTTTGGAAATCGTTTGAATTTTCCCTGGAAATCCTCTAGATTTTCCCTGGAAATGCTCAAAATTTTCCTCCTTGGAAATCTTCTGGGTTTTTCTGGAAAACCTCAGGATTTTCCTGGAAATCCTCGGGATTTTCTCTGGAAATCCTCCATGTTTTTCCTGAAAATGCTTTGGATTTTCACTTTACCTGGAAATCTGCCACAGTTTTCATGTGAATCCTTTGGATTTTCTTTGGAAATCGTTTGAATTTTCCCTGGTAATCCTCTAGATTTTCACTGGAAATGCTCAAAATTTTCCTCCTTGGAAATCTTCTGGGTTTTTCTGGAAAACCTCAGGATTTTCCTGGAAATCCTCGGGATTTTCTCTGGAAATGCTCCATGTTTTTCCTGTAAATGCTTGGAATTTTCACTAAAACTCCTCTGTATTTTCCCTGGAAGCCTTTGGATTTTCCTTAGAAACCATCTGGATTTTCCCTGGAAGTCCTCTTGATTTTCACTGTAAATCAACTGGATTGTCCCTGGAAATCGTTTGGATTTGCCCAGGAATTCCTCTGGATTTTGACTGGAAACCTTCTGAATGATCCCTGGAAAAAACCCTTCATTTTCCATGCCAATCATCTGAATATTTCTCAAGATTTTGCCTGGAAATACTCTGGATTTTTCCTGGAAATGCTGTATTTTTTATCTGGAACGCCTCCGGATATTCCTTAGAGATCCGCCAGATTTTTCCTTTGGATTTTACCTATAAATCGTTTGAATTGTCCATGGAAATGCTTTAAATTTTTCTCTTGGAAAATCTTCTGGATTTTCCTGGGAGTCGTCTTGGTGATCCCTGGAAATTCTCTGGATTGTTCCTTGGAAATTCGCTGGATTTTACCTGGAAATCCTCTGGATTTTCCCAGGGAGCCTCTAGATTTTATTTGGAAATCTGCCAGATTTTTCATGTAAATCCTTTGGATTTTCCTTGGAAATAGTTTGAATTTTCCCTGGGAGTTCTATAGATTTTCCGTGGAATTGCTCAAGATTTTCCTCCTGGGAAATGTTTTGAGGTTTCCTGGGAATCCTCTGGATTTTCCTGGGAATCCTCCATGTTTTTCCTGTAAATGCTTTGGATTTCACTTAAAATCCTCTGTATTTTCCCTAGAAGCCTCTAAATTTTCTCTGGAATCCATCTGAATTTTCCCTGGTAGTCCTCTTGATTTTCACTGTAAATCAACTGGATTATCCCTGGAAGTCGTGTGAATTTTCCCAGGAATTCCTCTGGATTTTCACTGGAAACCTTTTGAATTATCACTGGAAAAACTCTTTATTTTCCATGTCAATCATCTGGATATTCTCTAGAAATTCTCAGGATTTTGCCTGGAAATACTCAGGATTTTTCCTGGAAATGCTGTAATATTTTACCTGGAAAGCCTCCGGATTTTCCCTAGAAATCCGCTATATTTTTCTTATGGATTGTCCCTGAAAATCGTTTGAATTTTCCACGGAAATGCTTTAGATTTTCCTCCTGGGAAAGCTTCTGGTTTTTACTGGGAATCGTCTTGGTGAGCCTTGGAAATTTTCTGGATTGTTCCATGGAAATCCTCTGGACTTTACCTGGAAATTCTCTGGATTTTCCCAGGGAGCCTCTAGATTTTACCTGGAAAGTCTCTGGATTTTCCCTGTAAATCCGCCTGATTTTTCGTGTAAATCATTTGGATTTTCCTTGGAAATCTTTTCAATTTTCCCTGGAAATCCTCTAGATCTTCCCTGAAAATGCTCAAAATTTTCCTCCTGGGAAATCTACTGGATTTTCCTGGGGAACCTCTGGATTTTCCTTGGAATCCTCCATGTTTTTCCTGAAAATGCTTTGGATTTTCACTAAAAATCCTCTGTACTTTCTCTGGAAGCCTCTAGATTTTCCCTAGAAACCATCTAGATTTTCCCTGGAAGTCCTCTTGATTTTCACTGTAAATCAACTGGATTATCCTTGGATATCGTTTGAATTTTCCCAGGAATTCCTCTGGATTTTCACTGGAAACCTTCTGCATTATCCCTGGAAAAACTCTTTATTTTCCATGTCAATCATCTGGATATTCCCTAGAAATTCTCAGGATTTTTCCTGGAAATACTCAGGGTTTTTTCTGGAAATGCTGTAGTATTTTACCTGGAAAGCCTCCGGATTCTCCCTATAAATTCGCCAGATTTTTCCTTTGGATTTCCCCTGGAAATCGTTTGAATTTTCCATGGAAATGCTGTAGATTTTCCTCCTGGGAAAGCTTCTGGATTCTCCTGGGAGTGGTTTTGGTGATTCCTGGAAATTCTTTGGATTGTTCCCTGGAAATTTGCTGGATTTTACCTTGGAAGCTTCTAAATTTTCACTTTTTCACTTGATTTTCACTGTAAATCATGTGGATGTTCTCTGAAAATCTTCTTGATTTTCCCTCGAAATCCTGTGGATTTGCCCTGGATATCGTTCGGATTTTCCTCAGAATCCTCTGCATTTTTCCATAGAAATCCTCTGCATTTTTCCAAGAAATCCTCTGGATTTTCCCTGGAGATCCTCTGGACTTTCGAATACTCTGGATTTTCCCTTGATAGCCTCTGGATCTCTCTGGATTTTTTTTGGATTTTCCATGAAAGCACTCTGAACATTCTCTGGAAGTGTTTTGAACTCGTTGAACTAGGCTGCTTAGACAGAAATTTAATTTAATTGCGGAAAAAAAACTTCAGCTCCTTCCTTTACTATGGGTTTTTTCCTGAGTACTTTCATTTTTTCTATCTTTTGTCCACTTTTTCAGTTAAATTATTAAACAAAGTTTCTCCAAATCTGCCATCTGGTTGTCCAGTAAACTTCGATATTAATATTCAACTGCTCTCTCTACATTTCCTTTGATTTTGTAGACTGACCTAGACTTTCGAACGCCTGCATAATCGTGAGAGGATTTAAAAAAACTAATCGAACATCTTTTGTAAATTTTTGAACACCTGTTCGCTGCCCTAGAGAATCTATAGAAGTTGGTTAAGCAAATTTATCTCTGGTTATTATGTGAGAGCTGAGTTTCAAACATTTATGTTATGAGTTAGGTATCCTAAAATGAGCGCGAAGAAAAGATTCGACGCTTGCCACCTTATATCTATTATTTCAATAAACTTGCTAAGGCTTTCCTAGCACATGTTTTTTCTGGACTGCTTCTTTTGAACTCCTTTCAGATACTTTGAAGATTTCATCCAGCAGTTTTCGTTTCTTTAGATGGGTTAGGGTTTTTTTTTTGAATTGTTAAATTTTTAAATGTTTCTAACATTTTCGTCGTGACACGATCTTCCTGCTAATATCCGAAAAGTTTATTCCTGATTTCAACATAAATAACTTTTTCAAATCTTTGTATAAACTTCTTTCCGAACTTCTGGAGACTTCCTTTTGTGAGAACTGAGTCTAAAAATTTATATAATGATTAAGCTATCCTAAATGTGAATGAAGAAAGGATTCAGCCCTTGTCATTTTATATCCATCATTTCTATAAACTTGCTATATTTTTTCCAGCAAATGTGCTGCTTTCCTTAAACTTCTTCCAAATATTTTGGTGATTTCATCCAGAAATTTGCAAATCTTTTTTCCTAATTTGATTTTTTTGAATTGTTAAATGATTTTACTTAACGTTTTTGTAGTGGATTTATCTTCCTGTTGAAAGCTTCTAGATCTTGCGGGAAGTTTATTTCTGATTCTGGCATTAATAACCTTTTCGAATCTTCATATGAGCTTCTTTTGCAATTGTTGAGACATTAGTACTGCTTAAGGGCTTTTTCTGAAATTTTTGGATTTTCCTCTCAGGAACTACATCGGAACCTCTTGAAAACTTCCCTCGAATCTTCGTTTTCTATCTGCCAGTAATTTATTTCATGATATTACTGTGAAGTAACTTACTTCGATCTTCTTCCAATTCACGCATCGCCATAACCTCAGATTTGGAGATGTTCTCAAAAACTCATATGATCGTCATCAAGGACGCTCTGCGTGCTTCTTGTGGAGCTTTTATGAAGCTGTTTGAGATCATCCTTTCTGCTTCTTCCTGTGCATATTGCTCACAATATCTATAACCAATAATGCTCTACGTGTTCACAAAACGATGACGATGCCATCCCATCAACTTTAAATTAAAATTTTCCATTAACATGACTGGAAAATCAGAGGCGAAAATGATTACTGAGAAATCTAGCTGGAGACAACTGATCGCAGAAATAGTTTCGTTTTGAAGTTTTCGATTTTGTCCCTCATGGCTTCATAATTGGTCCATAGTGTCGTGGAAATATGCTCTATTTGACTTCTAACAGACGAGCAACTGTGGATTCCAATGGTAGAGAGAGTGTGGTTGGGAAATTTGCTGGAATTATTTACTTTCGTTGGTTGAATTTATCAAACAAGCGAAACTGAACTTGATACAGAGTTGTTTCTGTCGGCAGATGAAATTAGAAAGCAGCTGTTATTTGATTTGATGAGACATAGCTAGTATGATTTCCACTGCTGCTGCCTTGTATTTAAAGAGATGGGAATGGAAGTGCGATTTTTCCACCTTAACCGTCAAATCATCACGCATCATGTTCTATTAAATTAAAGTATACGAATGTCCAAATTTAATTATTACAAGTTGAATTTCACCGCTTCCACATAATTATTAACTTCAATATTTTCGTAGAGAGTTCAAATGAAAATAAGAATATAATGATCGCCTGTGAAATTTTTCAACCAACTTTATCAATAAATTTTTGTCCCGGCATTTTTCAAGGCATAATACAGCCTCCCAACCGACCAACCGACTCAAGCAAAACAACACCTTTGAAAATCTTCTAGGAATACTCCAAACGTCAAACCAAGCCCACAGCCATTTTTCATCCCATCAATTCGACTTTTTCCGAATCATTTTCCATAAACTACTCCTACCTGTCTCCATCGCAAACTCGAACCAAAGCGCCGGCAACGTCAATATTTACAGCCTACCTCGACAACACACTTTTCGCCGAAACACCGAAAGTCAACAACCTTCGCGCGAACACGGTGCTGTTGTTGTCTCTTTTCCGCCGTCTCTAGGTGTGAAATTTATTACATAGTGACAGCCGCAAAAGCCGCCGCAATCCGACACAAACATATGGCAGGAGGACCGGAATCGAACACAGAACTTAATTTATCGCCGATAAGCCATGCACTGGCACAGCTCTGCGGTTGTTGGCTTTCGGATGCATCAATGTTACAAAATAAAACTTCCAATTTGTTGATTCATGGATTCAAGCTGAACCTTATTTCGCAGATTAACTGTCCCCAGACAATCGATCAATATGGTCATAATTAACGCATCAGCCGCTCGCCTGTGCCTTCCCTGCTACGGATCGCTGTTTTCGAACGTTACTAAAAAGTCGAAAAAACGTCGCAAACGAACATGGCCCGCAATGGTGGCCAAAGCTTGTTCCGTCAGTGTGGTCGGCAGTTGCCTAGTTAGAAGAAAGTGTTCCACCTCCAGTATCCGCCATCGTCCGATTTGCAGTGCCCGAGTATACCGGAGAACCTGCAGCTGCCCGATTCCTCCGATACCGGAACAAAGACCTACCGCGTCCACATCAATTTTGAAACCTCGGCGAATGATTAGCTACTACGGTCGGAGTCTGTCGGCACCGGTGTTTATCGGTTCAGTGCAAAATGGTGTCCCGCAGCAGCGACGCCTTAGTCGGGATTGGACCGGGCGGCGAAAAGCCATCCGTTACCGAGACAGATCACTGCTGCCCTACAAATTCAGGTATTTTCCTCTTTGATAATTCCGACAGGGTCATATTTTCACAGACATTTTCCGCCTGCGACATGAGCTGATACAGCCGAAGGACGCTCCAGCTCGCTCGCTCAGTCTTAATCGCAATTTATGGAGCCGTAAATTTTAAACCATAAATTCAATTTTAGCAGCAGTGTGCGTTAGCAAAGGAAATGGAAAACGATGGGATAATAAGTTCCCATTAGCGGCTCATTTTCAACCCTTGCTGTTCTTTTTTTTTTCATTGTGTAGAAAGCCTCCTGATTTCATAGCAGTTCTTGTTCTGTTTGCCTTTTTTGCAGAAAACCCAGCGCCGATACTCACGGGAGACAGATCCGCTGTACGCCCGACTGGAGCGAGAATGCCGTCTCCGGGGACCATCTGTGGGTGCCGACGTCGGTGTCCGGAGACTGTTGCTACGTGGGTGACAGCGATTGCTCGGTATGTATGATGTCAGAGATGGGGAAATGTTGGGTCTTTCAAATAGGTCATTTATCTATGATGGGGTAATAGAGTTCTGGAATTCGATATACTGGTACATGAAATGTTATTGTTTTGTTTTGACGGGCTCTTTATACAACTAAAACTCTCCTAGGCTTTCAGGACATTGCTCGAAAGTCCTTTGGACTTTCCCTTGAAGCGCTCCAGGCTTTCCCTGGGGGTCCTCTGGATTCGGAAGTTTCCCTATAAGTCCTTCGGAGTATCTCTTAAAGTTCTCCGTACTTCTCCTGAAAATCCTCCTAGCTTTCTCTGGAAATCCTCCGTTGTTTCCTAGGAAATCCACTGGAATTGCCCTGGAAATCCTCTGGGCTCTCCCTGGAAGTTCTCTGGACTTTCTCTGGAAATCCTCAGAGCTTTCTTTGGAAATCCTCCGGTGTTTCCTTGGAAATCATTTGGGCATTCTCTGGAAATCCTCTGGACTTTCCCTGGAAGTTCTCTGGACTTTCCCTGGAAGTCCTACGTAGTTTCCGTGGAAGACTGCCGGACTTTTCCTGAAGTTTTTCTGGACTTTTCTGGAAGTCCTCTGGACTCCGAACTTTCCCTGCAAGTCCTTCGGATTTTTTCTGACAGACCTCCGTACTTTCCTTGGAAATCCACCGGGCTTTCTCTGGACATTCTCCGGTATTTCCTTCAAGATCCCCGGTATTTCCTTCACAAGCCTTTGAACTTTCCCTGAAAATCCTCCGAACATTCCCTGGAAGTTCTCGTGACTTTCTCTAGAACTCGTCCTGAGATTCTATGGAAGGCCATCGGACTTTCCCTGGAAGTCCTCTGGTCTTCCCTTGAAAGTCTTCAAGACTTCCCTCGAAAGTAATCTGTGCTAACCCCGGAAGTATTCTGGACTTTGCTTAGCATTTCTTGAACTTTCTACGTTGGAGGGAGAGGAAATTCAGAAAATAAGTATTTTATTCGATTTTATGATTTGATGATTTCTTTTTTCTCAGTGCATATGTCAGCTTATGTGGTTCCCCTGATAAAAAAAATGCCTTAAACGAACGATAACACAAATCCTCCAACCATTTATTTAATGGTTTGGATGATACCCTAAATAGGTCGTTAAGAAAAATAACTTTACGAAATTTATTAGGGTCAATCTATCAATAAGTATCGAAGTGAAAGTTGTTTGAAATTTTATGTTAATTTTGGAATATTTATTGTTGCAGATTTAGAATCACAATTAACTTAACTATAACTATGTATACGAAAACCTCAAAATATGCTTTAAAATTTTTTTGAATGCGGTTGAACATAAGAAGTTGTGTTCTATTATCATTTCTATGGAGAAGAACGTAATATCTCTTTATTTTCTCTTATATTCGAGATTTCCAACATCCGGCTGGTTCATCTTCCATCGTAGTCACTTAACTGACTGAATATCAACATAATTTATGGAGTGCATTCTTGAACAAGCGATAACAACCATTAAAGGGATATAATTTGCGAACAAATGTTTTTTTCTAAGTGTTTCTAGAACTTTCAAACAATCCTTGAGCTCAGATCTTGATGATCAATAAGGAGATTTACGATGTCTCCACCGTACTTATGAGTTGAAATAGGTCTATGAGACATCATAACACGGTAAAAATGTATAAACTGTTTTTATTCATATCACACGAACTTGGAATAATGCAAATAAGCTACCCACAACGCAAATGATAATTTTAAATAAAACATGGGAATTTTTTGCCTAAAGTTTTTATGTGAGTGATTACACATCCATACATATAAAGGCTGAGTGTCCAAAATTGTTGGAAAATGTCCCATGGACAAATACAGAAACGTATATATGATTAGGTAATTACGAATAGCGGGTTGATCCTATAGAACATGAAGATACAAAATGCATAATGATTTGGAGCACCCATAATATTGTAATAAAAGTCGCCTTGTTGATCATGCAAAGCACTATGGGACCTGGAGCTTTTGCAACTGATAAGTTCGATGAAGACCTCGTAAATCGCCATGTTGATCATGCAAAATATCAAGATCTGAACTCAAGAATAGTTTGGACTACCGTAGATATTCTGAGAATACTGTAATATGACTATAATTGTGCAATGATGTCCCATGGAGCTTACCAACTCATAAATAAGATGGAGAAATCTTAAATCGCCATGTTGATCGTGCAAATCATCAACATCTGAACTCAAGAATAGTTTGGAGTGTCGTAGATATTCTGAAAATACTGTAATAGGACTATAATTGGGCAATGATGTCCCATGGAGCTTTACCATTTCACCATTACGATGGAGACTTCGTAAGTCGCCTTGTTGATCATGCAAAACATCAAGATCTAAACTCAAGAATAGTTTGGAGTACCGTAGATATTCTGAGAATACTGTAATATGACTATAATTGTGCAATGATGTCCCATGAAGTTTACCAACTCATAAATTCGATGAAGACCTCGTAAATTGCCATGCTGATCGTGCAAAACATCAAGATCTGAACTCAAGAATAGTTTGGAGTACCGTAGATATTCTGAGAATACTGTAATATGACTATAATTGAGTAATGATGTTCCATGGAGCTTTACCAACTCTTAAATAAGATGTAGAAATCTTAAATCGCCATGTTGATTGTGCAAATCATCAACATCTGAATTCAAGAATTGTTTGGAGTACCGTAGATATTCTAAAAATACTTTTATAACTATAATTGGGCAATGATGTCCCATGGAGCTTTACCATTTCACCATTACGATGGAGACCTCGAAAGTCGCCTTGTTTATCATGCAAAACATCAAGATCTAAACTCAAGAATAGTTTGGAGTACCGTAGATATTCTGAGAATACTTTAATATGACCATAATTATGCAATGATGTCCCATGGAGCGTACCAACTCATGAGTTGGATGAAGACCTCGTAAATTGCCATGATGATCATGCAAAACATCAAGATCCGAACTCAAGAATAGTTTGGAGTGCCGTAGATATTCTGAGAATACTTTAATATGACTATAATTGAGCAATGAAGTTCCATGGAGCTTTACCATGTCACCATTACGATGGAGACCTCGTAAGTCGCCTTGTTGATCATGCAAAACATCAAGATCTAAACTCAAGAATAGTTTGGAGTACCGTAGATATTCTGAGAATACTTTAATATGACCATAATTATGCAATGATGTCCCATGGAGGGTACCAACTCATGAGTTCGATGAAGACCTCGTAAATCGCCTTGTTGATCATGCAAAATATCAAGATCTGAACTCAAGAATAGTTTGGAGTACCGTAGATATTCTGAGAATACTTTAATATGACTTAAATTGTGCAATGATGTTTCATGGACCTTTACCAACTCATAAATAAGATGGAGAAATCTTAAATCGTCATGTTGATTGTGCAGATCATCAACATCTGAATTCAAGAATAGTTTGGAATACCGTATATATTCTGAAAATACTTTTATAACTATAATTGGGCAATGACGTCCCACGGAGCTTTACCATTTCACCATTACGATGGAGACCTCGTAAGTCGCTTTGTTGATCATGCAAAACATCAAGATCTAAACTCAAGAATAGTTTGGAATGCCGTAGATATTCTGAGAATACTGTAATATGACTATAATTGTGCAATGATGTCCCATAGAGCTTAACAACTTATAAGTTCGATGAAGACCTCGTAAATTGCCATGATGATCATGCAAAACATCAAGATCCAAACTCAAGAATCGTTTGGAGTGCCGTAGATATTCTGAGAATACTTTAATATGACTATAATTGAGTAATGATGTTCCATGGAGCTTTACCATTTCACCATTACGATGGAGACCTCGTAAGTCGCCTTGTTGATCATGCAAAACATCAAGATCTAAACTCAAGAATAGTTTGGAGTGCCGTAGATATTCTGAAAATACTTTAATATGACCATAATTATGCAACGATGTCCCATGGAGCGTACCAACTCATGAGTTCGATGAAGACCTCGTAAATCTCCATGTTGTTCATGCAAAATATCAAGATCTGAACTCAAGAATAGTTTGGATGATCTAGAACATCAATGTTACCGTTACCATACCTGTTCAATATTTTTCCTAGTTCAAAGTGTTTAACTAGGAAAAAAAGTTAAAAGAGTTTAACTAGGAAAATTAAAAAAAAATCATGTTCATAAAAACATATGCCCTGTTGTTCCCACACCGAGAAATGTTCATTGTTTCATCAAAATCGAAGATGGTCGTAACGTTGTCAGATTTGCCAGAGAACAGCTCATACACTGGAGGTCTTCTGGACGTATCTTATCACACCTCTGGGCTTTTTTGGAAATCATTTTGACATTTTCTGGAAGTACTTTGGACTTTTCCTCGCAATCCTGCTATTGGTCTTTCTCTGACAGCTTTCACTGACCGGACTCGTTTTTTGTTTTGGATTTGTGCTGATTGCCATTAAATCTTTGTGCTGCTCTTCTTAACTCTTCCAAAAAGAATTCCAGATACTGGTTTTAGGTACTGAACTTTGATTGGGTCTGTTAATCATTTTGGCCGAACCGGGTTATTTAAACTTCTCTCTGAGACCATCTGAACATATCCTGGAGGTTATCTGGAATGCCTCTTGACTTAAGTTGAACGTTGTGGCATTTCCCAGAATTGTTCTGAGTTTGAACTGAAATCCTGATGTGTTCTGGAAGTGCCGTCTAAAATTTTAATCCAAGAGATTTACGCTGGAAGTTATCCAGACTGAAATTTTCATCTAAGTTATCTGGACTTTTCTCAACAATCATGTGTATTATTTTCTGGAAATCTTCTTGTTGTATTGTAATTCTTTGTTTATCCAGACGTCTGTTGGATTTTTCCTGAATAGTCTTTAGATTGGATATTACAATACAAAATTTGGGATTCTTTCTGGAAATTTCTCTGGATTTTTACAAAAAGTCATCTAGATTTGCATTTAATTTTCCTTGAACATCTCTGGGTTTTGTCCGGAAGCAAATTTGAAGCAATTTGTACCTCACCAGGTCATGGCTTTTTAGCTTTTTGGTTTTAAAGTTTCTAGGGATTCACACTGAAAGTGCTCTTCCAAAAATAATCTGGAAATTTCTTGGAAGTGCTGTTGCGAGTTTATATGAACATCTTTTGGACTTTTCTTTGAATGTTCTTTGCGATATTCATTTAGGATTTTTTTCTGAGACTTTCCTAGATTTTCCCTGGAAGACTTTTGCACGTGGCTTCCTAGTTGATCTAGATTTGTCTTTGAGCCCCTTTTGAACGTATCCTGGATGTCATATGAGCTTTTTCGTGGAAGTTCTCTTGCTATTTTGAAATATTCTCATCATTATGTCAACCGTGATCAACTGATTTTTGTTTGTCAAATCACGAAATGCCAATTTTTTCGTCAAATCACGGAATGCCTCTGGACTTCAGTTCGTTTCTTAACTTTTCCAAGAATTTTCTCGCTGTTTTGGAATTCTATGATCACCTCAGCGACAGACTTTCCCCCGAATGGTTTTTTATTTGGTCTGTAAATCATTTTGGACTGGACTATCCCGGGAATCCCTCGGCACTTTGTCTAGAAAACCTCTAAACTTTTCTATGAAGTCTGAAGATATCCTGGACATTATTTGGCCTGGTCATGAAAACGATCTGGACATGCCTCCTTGCAATGTCTCTGAACTTGAGTTTGTGAAATTCCTAGAAGTACTAATTAAAATCAAACTTCATTCAAAATTAAAACTTCATTCCTAGAGATTTACGGTAGAAGTAATCCAGACTTGCCCACAAAGATAACTGAACAGTTCTGGACTTTTCTCTAAATTCATGTGGATTTTTTTCTAGAAATCTTCTTGTTGCATTGGAATTGATAGTAGATCTCCACGTTTGCAGGATTTTGGAAGTAATTTAGATCGTCTCTGGAAAAGACTTTTCAGAATTTTGGAAAAAATCCTGGAAGTTCCTAGGGATTCACAGCGGAAGTTCTCTTCTCAAAACAATCTGGCATGTTTCTGGAAGTGCTTTTGCTATTTTGGAATTCTATGTTTACATGTACTTCTGTCTGCTGTCGGTTCTATGAATTATGCATTTTGCATTTTTTTTTTGAGCCTGTCCTAGACATTCGCAGGAAGACTTATAAACGTAGCCAACACATTTATCTAGATTTGTCTTTGAGGCTCTCTGAACATATCCTGGAAGTCATCTGAACTTTTTCTGGAACTCTTCCGAACTTTTTATGGAAGTCATCTGAACTTTTTCTGGAAGTCATTCGAACTTTTTATGGAAGTTCTGGAAGAGATTTGGAGACTTTCCATGACATTCCCAAGAAGTCTTTTGAACGTGGCCTACAATTTCTCTAGAAAAGTCTCTGAATCATCTGAATTTGCCCTTGCTATCCTCTTGCTATTAAGGAATATTCTCATCATTATGTCAACCGTGATCAACTGATTTTTGTTTGTCAAATCACGAAATGCCAATTTTTTTGTCAAATCACGGAATGCCTCTGGACTTCAGTTCGTTTCTTAAATTTCCAAGAATTTTCTCGCTCTTTTGGAATTCTATGATCACCTCAGCGACAGACTTTCCCCCGAATGGTTTTTTTTTATTTGGTCTGTAAATCATTTTGGACTGGACTATCCTGGGAATCCCTCTGCACTTTGTCTAGAAAACCTCTAAACTTCTTTATGAAGTCTGAAGATATCCTGGAAATTATTTGGACTGGTTATGAACACGATCCGGACATGCCTCTTTGGAATGTCTCTGAACTTGAGTTTGTGAAATTCCCAGAAGTGATTTGGAGTACTAATTAAAATCAAACTTCATTCAAAATTAAAACTTCATTCCTAGAGATTCACGCTGGAAGCAAACCAGACTTGCCCACAAAGTTAACTGAACAGTTATCTGGACTTTTCTTTAAATTCATGTGGATTTTTTTCTAGAAATCTTCTTGTTGCATTGGAATTGATTGTTGATCTCAACGTTTGCACGATTATCTCTTAATACTATTTAGATTGGTTTAGGTTTTTTTTCCGGAAAATTTACTGGAAGAAGTCGTCTAAATTTGTATGTAAATTTCCTTGAACTGCTTCGACCATAATCTGGAAGTAAATTGGAAGTAAATTGGAAGTAATTTAGATCGTCTCTGGAAAAGGCTTTTCAGATTTTTGGAAAAAAAAATCCTGAAGTTCCTAGGGATTCACAACGGAAGTTGTCCTCTCAAAACAATCTGGAATGTTTCTGGAAGTGCTTTTGCTATTTTGGAATTCTATGTTTACATGTACTTCTGTCTGCAGTCTGTTCTATGCATTATGCATTTTGCATTTTTTTGAGGCTGTCCAAGACATTCGCAGGAAGACCTATAAACGTGGCCAACAAATTTGTCTAGATTTGTCTTTGAGGCTCTCTGAACATATCCTGGAAGTCATCTGAACTTTTTCTGGAAGTCATCCGAACTTTTTATGGAAGTTCTGGAAGAGATTTGGAGACTTTCCTACTTCCCAAGAGATCCTAGAAAAGTCTCTTTGAATCATCTGAATTTGCCCTCAAAGTCAACTGAAATTTTTATTTAAAGTTATCTGATTTTGTTCCAAAATCATGTGGATTTGTACTGGAAATCTTGTTGTTGTGTTGGAATTCTTTGTTGATCAGCAGACGTCAAGCTGGATTGTCTCTGAATATTCTTTAGATTGGAATGTTTTAATATGGGGACAAGCCCGGCGTAGTGGTTAACATTCATAGCTCTCACGCCAAAGTCACGAGTTCGAATCTCACCCCCGGACAAGTTACGAAAATACCCAAATATGAGTGACAGCAACTGGAGAAAACAGGCTGAAAATCTCGATAATAAATGAATTAAAAAATATATATATTGGGATATTTCAATATTTAATCTTGGATTTTTTCTGGAAATCCGCTGGACTATCACAAAAAGTCCTCTAGATGATCTGTATACAGATACAAATGTATCCGTATGTTATTACCCTTGAACATCTCTGAATTTTGTCTGGAAGTAAATTTGAAGCAATTTGTACCGTCTCTGGATATGGCTTTTTAGCTTTTTCGATTTAAAAATTGTCCTGAAAGTTCCTAGAGATTCACGCTGAAAGTTCTCTTCTTAAAATAATCTGGACTCGGACTCGGACTCTTGCTACTTTCTCGGACTCTTGCTACTCTTGATAGTATACATAGGGTTCTCTGAATGTTCGTTGCATTATTCATTTTGGATTTTTTTTCTGAGACTTTTCTAGGCATTCTCAGAAAGACTTTTGAACATGGCCTGCAAGGTTAGTCTAGATTTTTATATGAGGCCCTCTGAACATATCCTGGAAGTCACCTGAACTTCTTCTGGAAGTAACTGGACTTTTCTTGAAAGTCACACGAACTTTTCGTGGAAGTCGTCTTGCTATTTTTGAAAATACGAATCAACTGTCAACCGTGATCAACTGTTTTTTTTTCTGTCAAATCACGGAATGCTTCAGGACTTAAGTTGAAAGTCGTTTTGGCTTTTCGTAGAAGTGTTTTTGAGAGTTTGAAATGAAGGATTTCATTCCTAGAGATATATGCTGGAAGTGATCCAGACTTGCCGTCAAAGTCAACTGAAATTTTTCTTTTAGCTATCCTGACTTTTCTCAACATTCATGTGACATTTTTTGCCGGCGTCGGTGGTGTAGTGGTAAGCGTGACTGCTACTTGGCACCCCAGTGGGTCTGGGTTCAATCCCAGTCGACGTCGGTGGTTTTTCTGAGGCGAAAAAATCTGGTCACGTCTTCCTTCGGAAGGGAAGTAAAGACGTTGGTCCCGGCTCATATTCATGAGTCGTTAGGTAGGGTCCTGGCGTCGGTGATTGTCACCATGTGAGGAAATAGGCCGACGTAAAATAAAGAAAAAAAATTAAAAAATAATGTGGCATTTTCCTGCAAATCTTCTCGTTATATTGGAATTGATCTGATTGATTGTTGAGCTCGACGCGCTGTTGGGTTTTCCCTGAATATTATTTAGAATGGTCCTATAATTAATAAAGTTTTTTTTTCTGGAAATTCTCTGGACTTTAACAAGAAGTAGTCTAGATTTGTAATTAGGCAGTGATTTGGATCGTTCCTGAAAAAGGCTTTTCGTTTTTTTTTAATTTAAAATTTGTTCTGAGAGTTCCTAGGGATTCACGCCGGAAGTAAAACTAATTTGGAATTTTTCTGGAAGTGCTCTTGTTATTTTGGAATGCTATGTTTACATGGAATTCCGCTGGACTTTCGCCTGAAGGTTTTTTGCAGTGTTTATTTTGGATTTTTGGATATTTTGGAGACCTTCCCAGAAAGACTTTTGAACGTGACCTACAAGTCCTCTATATTAGGTTTTGAGGCCAACTGAATCATCTGAACTTTTTCTGGAAATCATCTGTATTTTTCCTGGAAGTCCTCTTGCTATGTTGGAATATTCGCATCATTATGTCAACTGTGATCAACTGAAGTTTTTTTTTTCTGCCAAATCACGCTTTAATGTGCCCTTATTACCACCCAATGGCTCCCTTAGCAGCAGTTCTCGATGACAAATAAAACCCCACGACCCTGACGCACGAAGGATCTAATATATGCACGAAAATATGCCGTCATCTCAACGTGAGAAGACGTTTGAGAAAGAACCGCAATAATTCTGTGGTGGTGCCGATTATGTGTGTGTGTGTGTGTGTGTGTGTGTGTGTGTGTGTGTGTGTGTGTGTGTGTGTGTGTGTGTGTGTGTGTGTGTGTGGGTGACGCACGCGAATATGTCATTCACACACCCACTCTGAAGTCGGACCTGATTCGGTCTGCGGTCTGAGACGTGTGAAAAGCAAGGAAGTGTGTAATGAAAACGTAGAGCACACATTTGCATACCTTTAGCCGGCGAGGAAATCGAGGAAAACGAGGAAATGCCAGTTTCTCACACGCAAGAAGCTAACCCTCCGTGGGGTCGCTCAGTAGGTATAACAAGTTTGATTGCGTTCATGATTTCAATGGCATTTTGGTTCGTTGGTTTTCGGTGGAAAGTTTTCTATTTGGGTTAGATATTTTCATGATTTTCGTTTTTCTTTCTTCCGTCCAACCGGGAGTTTAAGGGTTAGGGAAATCCGTGTAAATTCGGTCAAATTAATGTGACTTGACGGAGTCATGCCGTGAGAAGGGATATATTTCGTGCCATGAAATTTCAATGCGATAAGCTGTATGGCGTTGGGCCTGTTTTATTGAAATATCCAATATCAGAATATGAGTTGCTAGAAAAAAAATCTGACTCATTCACGCACTGGTTAGGCATGAAGTTTTCTTGGGCTTGTTATCTCTTGAACCAATGAAACATTCAGGAAAAATTCCAAAGGCTTTCGAGTCCAATCCAAAAAAGTCAGAAAAAGTTCATTGGACATTCAGAAAAACACTCAAGAGCTCCAGTCTTATCAGGATCAGGAGTCCAAAATACTTCCAAGAAAAGTTAAAGTCCAGAGCATTTCCAGAGAAAGTTTAGGGCACATGCGTCAGGATTTCAAGAAAAAGTCCTATATTCTTCCAAGATAAGTCAAAAGGAGTCACAATGACTACATTTAGGAAAATTTAAAAGGTCTGCCAGAAAATCTTCCGAGAATTTCCGAGGAAGAATCCATCTGAGGCCTCATGATTGATCAAAGTTACGATCCAAATTAGACAAAATGTCATAAGTCCTGTAAATCATGGACTCGGAATAAAATATTTGGTAGATTTTTCATTTTTTTTTCGAATCCCACCCAACCAAAACAAATCTAATGTCAAGAACTGCGTGCGTGTGGGACTTCTCCGATTTCCCACCCTTCAACAATCGGCTAGATATTTCCAATCATATCCCACATATTTACCTATAAATATTCTCCGTTAGAGGGTCATGGGGTATGGAAGGGAAAAAAAAGTGGGACAATGGGATGGGAAACACGCATTCCTCTGGAGGCGAAAGCGAAAACGGCGTCGAGTATCGAAAGTCATTGACACAGTTGATTTTATTTATTTGGTTCGTTTATCACGATTTTATTGGATTGTGGTGCCGTCGGTGGTCGGACGATGAGAGCAATTTTGGCTGGCGGTAAAAAAAAAACGGGGCTATGGATGGAATCCAGGTGGTGGACGGGAAGGCAAAGTAAAGATTGAAGACAGTGATTGGCACGATTTTTATGATTTCATATTTCATGAACGGTTTACTTTAACTTTTAAAGAGAAAATTTATGAGCAGACTTCCCCGACAGGTCCCGTCACAACTGGGTTTTGCGATATCTGCGTCTCTTCCAGGCGTATTCCAACACTGACTGTCACTCATTCGCCAAACCCAGGCATCGTCGAAACAGTGTTGGAGCAATGGAAACAGGAGAACATACAGCTTCCACCCATCAACCGCCCACGTACTTTTCGCACATATGGTCGGGTCGGGTATGAGAACGACGAAGAGATTATAAGCGCATTACGGAGGCGTTTTTCTCATGTTGGCTTCCCTACCTTGGGCGACATCCCTCTCTGATTTCCCACATTGGCGACTTCTCGCTGCCATAGATGGAGTTGGTGTAGAATGACATTAATCGTACGGTCTAAATTTTACTATCATAGCTCCTTTGCACAACCCGTGCACTGCACAGGTTGAACGTTTATAGCTCTCGTCGTTGGGGTGTCTTATCGCAACTTCCACCGAAAACTGAACGGCAAAAGTTTCAAATATCATTTCATGGATTAGTTACGGTACCGAGGAACTCTAGATGACGGTGATGGCCTCCAGCAAAGCACCATTGATTTCGTCTGACTTTACAGTTACACAGAAACGTTTTCCATAGTTCTCGAATCTTATCGCCAAACTGACGGGCATGTTAGTCTGAATTGGGAAAATGAGCTCCGAT
The DNA here is from genome assembly GCA_024533555.2 of Aedes koreicus. Classification (NCBI taxonomy): domain Eukaryota; kingdom Metazoa; phylum Arthropoda; class Insecta; order Diptera; family Culicidae; genus Aedes; species Aedes koreicus. The sequence continues at coordinate 24,319 of JAHHFK020004752.1, read as the reverse complement.
TGCCAGCGAACTTTCGAACGTAAAATTAATGCTGTTTCATTTTTCGAATGTCTTCTCCTCACAGAAACACGGTCCCCGGATGAAGTGCTCGGCGTGCAAGATCATCGCCCACGCCAGCTGCATCTCGGTGCTGATGGAGCGGACCCAGCTGCAGTGTAAGCCCACCTTCCGGGATGTCGGCGTGCGGCAGTACCGAGAGCAGACCAAGACAACCCACCACTGGATCCACCGGCGGACGGAGAAGGGCAAGTGCAAACAGTGCGGGAAGGTGAGTCTTGATTTTGGATTCCTAATATTATGTTCGACATCTTGCCTTTTGCTCTTTTGCTGAGCTTTAGTAAACTAGTTGCGATTGTTTGCAATTTGTTGGAAGTTCAATCTGAAGATGTCTATTTGTTCGTTGATTACTATTTGCGTTTCTCGTTGCTTTTTGCGTTTCTCGTTGCGTACGAATTGGACAACTTGTTTGACAAAATTAAAGCCTATATATTTAGTACTTTGATAGTTGTTTTCTGCTTACCGAACCCGGTTCTTGGTCTATTAATACAAGTATCACTTTGCTGCTTTTTCTCAAACGGATCTTAACAAAAAAAAAAAAAATGGAATTCATTTTATAAAAATGAATTTATTTACCTTTCTATTCGCGAATTTATATAAATTGTGGTGTTACGAACTGTTGGGATTTGGTTAAAAGTTCAAAACCCTTCCTTCATGGTATAAAGTCTGTCCACATTAAATTTCGGACACCAAGTTAATATCAGCAAAAATATCTGGACATAATTCAACAACACTGATTGTTTATTCCAGCATAATAGAGTTCTATATACAGTAAAAACTGTTGATTGGGATGTGAATCCTGTTAATTTCTGTCAAGTTCTTAAACTTTCCGTGGTACGCCCTCAGATTCCATACAGTATCCTCAGATACGCTAGCGATAACGATTCTCCATCTTCTCTTGAAATCGTCGATCCCATTTGGTTTCATCTTCGCTCCAAATAGTTTCCGCTCAACCTAAGCCCAGTATTTTTCTATCGGGCGAAGTTCTGGCCAGTTATTCGGATTGGCTATTTAAGGCACGCATTTGACTGCTCGTGCCTTGTACCATTCTAGTACGGATTTTGCATAGTGACAATAGGCCAAATCAGACCAAATCACGCCAAAACAGAGCTGGAGAGTCGTGGCTTCTTATAAACGGTCGAGACCGCTTCTGCAGACATTCTTCCTCGTACACATCTACAAATGGCCTGACAAACCCAATTACTTCTTGGGGAATTTACCTTCCCTTCCTACTTTCTCTGTCTGAAAATACTCGGCAACGGCGTTGTTTTCTTGCATTGCTGTTCTAAAAAAATCCAGACCCGGAAGCTGTTTAAAGTCTTCGAGCACAAATGTTTCGCCGATTTTTACAGTGAAATATTGCTTGTCATCACGGTTGGGCACCCTTTTTCAATTTGTACGCCCTCATTCCATATATCTGCTTTACTGCTGGCACATTTTGACTATCCAACTTTGCGAGCCGCATTTCTCACAGAAAGGTTGAGATTTTTCTCACTAATGGCTACCACCATCTTGTCCACTTGGCTCCACTTCCAACCTTGCGATCCACAGTCTAGCTCTGGTCAAACAATTTGCAAACATTAAACACGGTACTTTTTGGTAGTTCTAGATTATTGGCAAGATCGCGAACCGATTCGAACCGAATTCGGATTACGCTGCCGTTCGTACAAAATGCGTTTGCGCACCTTCACTTGATTCGACGCCATTTTACCAAATGCTACAAGAATGTAAAGATTTTCAGCTGTCATATAATTGAAGCGTTTCAGTGATCCGTGAAATAATTCAAAAACTAAACCGAAAGAATGTTTCCGAAATTCAACGTGGACTGGATTTCCTTTTTTTTTTTAAAACAAGTTCATTTATTTGTACATGATGCTCTATAGAACCAACTTTACAGAGCCAAGTTATCAGTTATCAGGCACGGTTAGAAATAATATATTACCACGTGAATATTACCACGCGTGTTTTCCGCAATTGGGCACAATCGGAAACACTCGGCCGTGGTGTCTGCCGAAACATCAAACACGATGTCCGAAGCCAAAACACGAGCACTGACATTAGTGTTGTACCCACCGCGTTGCGTGCTAGTCCGGTAGCACGAAGTCAAAGTGGTGAATTTAATGCTGTAAAATTAGCTCGACATGCAGTGTAGCGGGGCCTCACTTAGCTCAGTCGGTAGAGGCGCAGCTACAAAGCAACACCATGCTGGAGGTGACTGGGTTCGATTCCCGGTCTGGTCTAGGAATTTTTCGTAAAGGAAAATTTCTCGACTCCCTGGGCATAGCGTATGATTGAACTTGCCACACAATCATACTAATGCAAAAATGGTATCTCAATTAATAACTGTGGAAGTGCATTTAATCTAATCTAATCTAATCTCACACTAACGCAGCCAATTCTTGAAAGCATCCTGGAAAATGACGTCTTCTTGAATGCATCATTTTTCTTGTCACCGGCCAGGCCAACTGCGTAGCATGTACCGCAGAGAGGATTCCAAGAAATAGAGCGATTCCAGAAGGAGTGTCTGAAATCGCTCTACTACTTCGAATCAAGAGAAGGAAGAAAGCGTGGACCTCCCGTACCAAACGCCTCCATAAAGAGTTAAATAATGTGATAATTTGTATTTATCGTTGGGAGCATAGATGCTAGAAAGATTAGTTTATGCTCCTTTTTGAACCAAAAGTCTGGCAATAATTTGCCAAGGTTATAGCGCCTTATCTCGCTCACTGAAATTTAGATTGAAATTTAAAATTTACAGAATAATACACTGTGCTTCCACAATATACAAGCTCATCGATTTAGCACCACCCGGGGGAGACTTGGTCCTATACCCAATGATTTCATTATCTCCAATCCGCTCAACCAATCGCAATGTTTTGTGATATAGTGGACGGATTATTATAAGTTTAGATAACTCAATGCAGACGTCTTCCAAATTTGGCAGATCGCCAGGCAATCGGTGGAGACCCACCTGGTACCTCATAGCAATATGCTTAGAGGCGGACCGGAAGATTTGATGAGCTACCTCCCCCTAATAACTGTGGAAGTGCATTTAGAACACTAAGTTGAGAGCAAGCAATAAGCGAATTGTGAAAGCAATAAGCTTGAAATGCTAAAAAGAGAGAGAGAGAATGCAGTGTAGCGTTTGGACATGGCTGCCCTTCAGGCCAAAGGAGTCATATATGACTCAAAAAAAAAAAAAAAACAATGGCTGTATAAAATCACAGACTGAATAAAAGTGTTCGGCAGAATTGTTTTACATCAATTCTTCTATCTCGGAAAAAATAAAAAAAAACACGAGTTTAAAGCCTGATTGGCGACCTAGAACATCCTGAATATGAAGAAGTTCAGAAAGAAAAAAATAAATGCCTTGTTGAATGTGTAAAACGTTGTTTTAGAATATGGTGCATATGCATACGTTTTATTAAATTCTCGTTGACAAACGTTAAAAAAATTTTTTCTTTCTGAGATCTTCTAGGTTATCCAAAATGTACTTGAGTTCAAAACTTCAAAACCTCAGATGTAACAGTAGCTTTTATGGCTATATAAGGTTACGATATGTATTCAAACATATTGAACAAACCTTTTGGAAGGTCGACAGTAATTATTTACTTGTGAATTTTGAGATGTTGTAGGTCATCCAAACTTTCCTTGAGTTCAGAACTTAAGATCTACAGTAGTAACTATAGCTTTATGGACTATACAAAGTTAAGCTACATAGTCAACCATATTCAGTGAATAATTTCGAATGTAAGAAAAAACATTATGAGATAATCTGGGATGATCTAAGTAATCCAAACTGTCCTTCAGTTCAGAACATAAGATCTACAGTTGTAAAAGTGGTTTTTAGAGTATGTAAAAGGGACAATATGTATTAAAAATATATATTCAACAATATGTGGAGGGTCGACAGACGTAATACGACAATCTTAGGTTATTCTAGATCATCAAAACATAAGATCTTCAGTTGTAACCGTAGTTTTTTTTTTGGGCTATATAAGGTGACGATATGTATTCAAACATATTTTATGGATCTTCTGGAAGGTCAACTGTCATTATTTTATAACTTCGTGGTCCCCTAGGTTAATCCAAACGGTCCTGAAGTTTACAACTTGAAATCTACGATAGTAACAGCAGCTTTTTGGGCTATCCAAAGTTACTTCACGTATTCTAGACAATCATTTTTCGAACTAAAAATACATCAGAAGATAATCTTGGGATTGTCTATGGTCATCCAAACTGTCCTGGTGTTCAGAACTTAAGACTTGCAGTTGTAAGAATATTTTTTAGGCAATACAAAGTTACAATAAATATTCAAACAAATTCAATTAATATTCTTAAAGCTCAACAAACATTATAAAGCAATATCCAAAGGAATAAATAAGAACTAACATATTCTCATAATTTACGGCAGGCTATTTCTGCCATGTCCCTTGAGCAAGTCTATTCATTGCGCTATGGAGCTTCAGAAGTTGAACCTCAAAATATAGTGAATTTTTTACCCTTGATTATACATACAACTTTGTCGAACAAACCATTCCTTCAATACCAATATCCACGTTCCATTCGTCTTCTATTTACACGAGCATCGTGGCAAATGGAACATGAATAGAACGCCTCTCACGCCATGGATATTAGCGATATGGCAATGTTTTGATTGTCAAAAAAGTAGGTACTTATAGTCAAGTACAATAATTTCATGGTATATCATATTTTGATGTTCAGCTTCTGAAATGAGCTGGACTGGATTGAAAAATGGCGGCATCAGTTATAAATATCAATTCGCCAAGAAGTGATCTATTGGGACCCGTTGGGGTGGCTGGCGTTTTTGGGGACGACTGGGATCTTCAAACGCTCCATCTCCTCTAGTGACTGCTTCGCGTAATGTGCCGAGGTCTGATCCGGCCAGAACACTATGCTGTCCTTTGGGTGGTGTTTCTTATTGAAGTCCGCAACTTCCGGTAAGCACTTCGTGCTGCACACCTCCCCGTTGACCGCAAGTCCCAAAGAAAAGAAGAGCTGCTTTGACGTCCCCTTCTCACTGATTGTCAGCCACAAGAGGATCTTCTTCGGGAATATCTTGTGGGAGAAGTACTTCACGGCGCTACTCACTTCCTTCCTGGAGGACGTGAAATAGTCGGTCCCCTGCCAGCCATTGTCGCCCAGCGTCAGGTGCGTCTCGGGAATAAAATACAATGTATAATCTTGGTTTAGGTATTATTATTCCACTGTATTTCTTTGCCAAATCCAAAAGCCCGAACTTTCTTCTTAATACCACGCATACGATTTTTTGCTTCAATGCTGGAACTGACATTTTTTCCGCTTTCAACCCCGCGGCAACATTTCCTGTTCTGTAGGGACAACTTGAGGATGCTTAGAAAGTTCGTGCTTCATTATAGCCCAATATTTTCCAATTTGCCTGTTTTTCTGAAGTTTGGGGGATTAAGATTCTTCGGCACGAGGTAGGCACCATTCGTCCCTAACGGCACGCCAGAACATCCTTGAAGTAGTGACAAGAGACTAAGTTGTGTGTTTTTAGAAACTGATGCAGTCGTTTTTTCAGGCATTCATTCGCTTTGACTTGACCATTTACAGTTGAAGTTGACACGAAGGGCTTGCTCCGTTTACCACACGAACAAATCCCCTGCCAAATCAGGAATTTCTTGAGGAATCTTTGACACTTGCTGTTTCCTGAGAGACTCTGGAATATCGAACTTGTCCTTCGCAGTCACATACTGGTTGCCGGAAATTTGTTTAAAGTCCGCTTTTACGTGTGTTTCATCGTCCATGATGCAGCAGTGTGGTTTCGTCAACATTTGTGCGTACAGCTTACGCTTGTAACGTGTTTTAGCTGTCGGATTCTGTTTTTCATTGCGGTTTGGAGCTTTCTGAACTTTGAATGAACGGGAGCCCGGCTCGTTTCTTGGCTTTCTGCAAGAAACTACGGCTTTTTCCGAGTGCAGCTTTTTCACGACATCCCGAACGGAACAGTTGGGTTTGCGTTTAAAGGCAGCAACCACTCACTCTGTGATCCTTCACACAGGTGGACGGAACACTTTTTCTTCCACTCACCTTCTTCCGATCGACAGTGAAACGTTCCCCGGAACGTTTTGGGACGCCAGACACTAGGCTGGTGAATTTTCAACATCTTTCCGATGGCTCGGTGCGAAAAAAGTGGGTTGTCGAGGTGCGTGTGCGTCTCGCGCACTTGCTGTTCCGTCGACTCCATTTTCGAAACTGCGACACATTTCACAATGAAACTCACGCAGTGCAAGCAAATACGCTGAAGTAATTTCACCCAAAATTTCATTGAAATCAACCCAAAGGGCGAAATGTTACAGCTCATTGAAAGTGATGCAATTTAACTGTGGACACCCTTTATTTCTCTTTCTCTTTTGGTATCAATCCTTCACCGGAAACCGGTTCCAATAGGTCTTCAACCTATCTCTAATTCTTATTATCCAATGGTGAGGTACTCATGACCCCGCTATTACTCTACTGTATACATAGGGAAACGCTGCACCATGTGCCTGCCATGTCGTCCTTGCCATCTGCCGTTGCCTTGTCGCCACTCGGAGATCTTGGCTCGATGAACTACCGATGGAGAGTCCGTAAACCGAAAGCCTCACCATCAGGCAGAGGTCTTCCACTCGTATTGCTTGATGTGCCTTCGTACGCCGTTCGTGCACTCTTTCCACCCATGTTCGACCACCTCGTCGGATGAATGGCGGCAGTCCACACTTGATAAAGGCCCTATAGATCAAATGCCACGATTTAGTTATTATTTCAACCGACGAATTTCCGTTGACTCACCCTTGCGGCTTCTTTGTGTCAATTGGCTTCCACGGAGCTTCCTCGTTGAGTTTATATTTGATAGCTGAAGGTTGTATACATGGAATTTGCGTTTAATTAGCGTGATTGTTTCCAAAGAAATGATCAATCGTCTCACCTGCGCTTAATTTTGTTCTCCCTTCCTTACCGATGAGATCAAAAACGGCGAACAATCTAATTCTTCACCCTGCGTGGCTGGCGGATGACTTGCCCTCAGTCGTTTCAATGAATTGTCGCTGGTCACCCTAGCAAAGCAATCATACAAAATGACCGCCGTTAGATATCTGCAGTACAATAAGATCGAAGAAATTCCACCTATCCGCTAGGCCAATAATTCAGCGACACATACGGAACAATGAGCTTGAAGTTTTCGAGTGGTGCTATGAGATTCGCCTGAGGAATCCTCTATAATTGATCCGTCCGTGAAGATCAATTTAACTTGGCTAAACTTTGCAGCAAATATCACCGGAAGCTCCCGCAACGTCTGGGAGGTTCTGAAGCAAGTTGAACTTGATCCTTTCAGCCCGTGGAGCCGTATTGCCACACGAAAGGAGTATGAAAGAGGGATGTTGGCTAATTTAGTCTATCCAATCCCTGGTTTCACCAGGAATCGTTCGTGCTGGCACAGAATCAAGACAAATTTGAGAATCCATCGGTCCAAGTACTCCTCGCTCTCGTCAACCGTAGTTTGGCTATAAAATCTTCGCGCCGTGTTCCAAAGAGTGTTCATCGACGACTCACGTTAAGTTCGAAGTGCTCAGGAATTTCACGTCTAAAGAGGGTTTCAGACCAGGTTTTTGGCCTATTAGTACATGTATCACTTTGCCCCGGTGTCTCAAACGGATCTATGATAATGCAGAACAAGTAATGGCCATAATATTCAGTAAGTTTTGTAAGCAAAATTTGAGCATTCAATCAGGATTGAATGAAACAATCCTGATTGAAGTTTGCAAATAATGTTGATCGAAAATTGTCTAAAATCCTGAGCAAAATACGATGCGAAATCTAGGGTAGAACTAGGCTGCATACAAATCAAGTGACTTGATTATTTGAAGATGAAAATTATCGTCTTATCTGAACCCAACTGAGCAATAGCGACGGAAGAAGGAAAATCGTACGCCTGCATTACATCTTTAATCGGGTCCCTGTCTATAGCATAAGTAAAAACGGACTCACCAATGCTATGTTTTACACGAAAGTTCAGAGCAAATTGTTCGAACGCACTTCGCATGTTAACAATTTAAGCACCAAAAAGTATATTACCCCAATCAAAACGATTATCGTTAAGAAAACTTGATATTAACAATTTAATACTCGTAGAAACAGGTGTAATAATTTGACAACACAAGAAAAATCATAAGTTCGTCATAATTTTACATGAATTTAAAATATCTGATGGATGTCTTTCTAAGCTCAAGCCTAAGCAGTCTTCAAACATGATCTGCGAGGATCAAAGAGCTGGAAAAACACTTCTCATTCACCGATGTTGGTGAAAATTTTGCTTATAGAACTTCAAAATCCTCTTTCCAACGAAAACTTGATCAATTAGTTCAATATTTCCTTTGCTTGTGAACGCCTGTGTTCGCCAAATCTCCTCAAACATTTTCTAATCAATCACCCGCGCCTTGAACGAAAGCCCTAAGCCGATTTGTCAAAGGCATTACTTCCCATCACTCTCAATTATTGCCTCCTCCGCCCCCCCTCGATGAATGGCACCGATCGACATTCCTCCACAGGCGGATTTGACAATCCAATTGGAAATTTCCCGGCCAAAGTTTCGCCCCAACAAGCCCGGAAAGTGCGATTCCATGCCAATCGCCGGAACAATTAATTATATTCGTCATCATTACACGGTCCACCAGTTCAATTCCTTTCCGTTTGACTTGGCTCGGCAAAGTTGGAATTCGGTGTCAAATTCCTTGGACTTAGGGGAGCAAAACTTGTCGGCGACCAATTCAACTGGTGGAAAACTTTTCGAGTATGGAAAGCGAACCTATACCATATGCCTTCTTCAGTCCTTTTTGGGGTTTTTTTTTTTTGTTCAAGGCAGTTTCGCACGAAAGTTTGCCCAAAGTCCAACTTCATCATGCGAAAATTGGGGGAGACGACGCCTCGCATAAGTTCTGCTTTGTCGACTTTTTGTCGAGCATTAAACTACCATCTTCTGCTTCAAGTTTTGCCGAAATCTGGTGATAGCCAAGTTTGAGCAAAGCTGATTTAGAGAATTATAATTTGATGGTGGGTGTTTCGGAGATTGATCATGGATATTAATTGTTCGAGTTCTTGAAAGAAAAAATCCTAGTTCAACGAACGCACCGAAATCACTTTTTCGACCCGGCGTTGCAGATAACGATTAAACATCTGTCATCGTTCCCAGAATAATTAAATCCCCCCCCTTCCTAAACGTTCGAGCACAGGCATTGATGTATTCAGTGTACATCGCACTAAATTAGTAAGTTAGTCCATTCCAATGCCGTCTGCCTGGAGCGAACCTCCCAAATGCTGAGTAATGATGTCCATGTATTCAATTCGCCCACACCACACGCACCCTCCGGTTTCGTTTTTTTTTTTTCTAACCATCGTCAGGAGCAACAGCTCTCTTTCAAGATGGTTTTCGCGGTGAGATCTGTGCCATCTGTGCCATTCTGCTAATTCTTTCATCTCGGGAAAAATATGGCACCGGGATCATTTCAAATGGAAAATTCCACCTAAAAAAGCGTCATTTAACCCAGTTTTTCCCGCTTTTCCGGTTGCGTGACGAAACTCAACACGCGTACTATGGGGAAAGATCGCGTTTCCCCTAGGGAAATCTGCTGGAAGGGGTAATTACACGCGAAATTTGAATTACGAGAAACGTCCTTTTGTTGGGTTAATTTCGCTTGCCGTGTTCGTTGGAGAAAGCGGACCCAGGGGGTGTCAAATTTTAGCTTAGCTGTTTGGTAGAACTCGAGAATGATGAGACAATTCCCAGGATACATCCTGGAAAGTAATCATACCTATATTCTTGCATGCCCTATTCAATTATCTTGTATATTGTTCTATCGTTCAATTATAATACCTTTGTTAAGAATCTGCTATTAGCTAGCTTCTGCAATGCTCGCCTGTTTTCTTTCTGATAATTATATACACCTACATAAGTTTATTGAACAATGTTTAAAGCACTCTAATTTTTCACTGCGTTGGGCGAAAAGCAACCGGATAGCTTCTACTTTAAGGTAACCGTACCGAACCGCGTCTGGTTTGTAAGTTCTTTTCCGTTTTAATCCTTTTTTTCTGTTCAAGTTTTTCGTTTTTTTCATATCGCATTCATTGAATTAGTTCTCGGTGGGGATGCAAACGTAATTACTCTGATTATGGAGGTTTTCATTTTTCCGTTAAATTTTATTAACGTTCATTTGAGTGGTGAAAATGGATTGCGTTCTGAGATAATGCTTTTTTTCGATCGCTATGGAAATGTCATCCGGGGAAAATTTGGGCGCAAGGTGGAACGCCAAGAAAGAGAGATGGGTCAGCAGCCCCAGCAAAACCATAAAACTTGACCGAAAATGTAATTATTATATTGCCGCAGTGCTTCCGAGTCGTTGATTTTTTCTGTCTGCTCTTTGGCGAGGATGATTTAATTTGAAATAACTTTTTTTTTTTGTCTGGCGGATGATGATTGTTAGTGCGCCTATATTTGTAGACAGGATGTTGAGATTGTTTGATTGTGAAAAATAAATGATCTGCGGTTGGATGAATAGCCGCTGGATGAAAACGCAATAATGTTAAAAATATGATTGGATCCGTTTACCAATGGTCATGTGACAATTTTCGCCTGAGATTTGTTTATTTGTTTATGTGTAGTTATGCATCAACAAACCAAGTTTAGGTCCTAATGATGTTGGTTTGAAAAAAAAAGAACATTGTATGATGTATGATATGTATTACCACCCATTGTAGCACGGAAACTAAGTCCGACAGCAATGGGCTCTCCTCTCTGTTAGACTTGATCAAGCTTTAATAACCACTGATTATCCTAATCATGCCGTTGTATGAAGGGCCAAAAAGGAGTTGGGTGGATCGATATGCAACATCACTTATACGTATCCACAGGGATATAAAGAATCTCCTTCCAACAACAAGATTGAACAATTGGTCAAAAGAGCAAGCTATCTAACATGAGGATGCCCCAATGGGCGGGGAGAAGAGCCCGCCCTCTATTCACAAACTGTTAGCAATGGGGAGTTGGCATTCCCACTCTCCCCATCCAGAGTGCTTCAATCGGGTGCCCTGATGGTCCCTCCCATTCTCATGAAATATTTATATTATGGTGTATATATTTATGTAAATGAAAAATACTACAAGCATTCGTATCTATAATATATGATCTTCGTTCGGTTGATCCTGAAATGCAAGAAATGTTGTAAAATGTTAAAGTGTAGAGTTCTGTGGTTCGCGCTTAAGCACGTTTTCGTTCGTTTTCAGGGATAGCAGCAATTCACTAAAATCTCGGTTTGAGGTATCCTGAAAAAGTTTGTTACATCTATTGAAATTTAATCATTTTATTTTACTCTTATTTACTGGTCACTGCTCCTCAACTTGCTCCTTGATGTTGATTTTATAACCTCATCTATGAAGTAAAATCAATAAACCACAATTATCAAATATAATAATATTGTGAGTAATGATAAAGTGAATAAATAAATGAATACAGCGCTGTATGAATCATATCCGCTCGAATTTGGTAAAATGTTCATTTGCAAAACGGTAATGAAAACTACATTCAATAATAATTGCAAAAGCCTATCACCGACTCCGTTGTCACCTCCTGACATCCAATGGATTTTTACTGAAAAATAAATAAAAATTAGATATGTATTGATATCCTCCTAGTCCTGGAAAAGCTGAAACAGTATAGATCATTCCAAAACTCAAAGATGAAATTTCAATAAAAAATATTATTTTATAAGACATGTTGTAATATGTTTTCTTCATACTGTTCTAGTAACATACCAAGGATAGCAGTTGGAGTAATCGAAGAGTCCAGTTTGATTATTTCTGAAATAAATGGCTTATTTAATAATAATACCACTAAACAAAATATTTAAATATAATCCTATACTGCTTATAAACACATGCCAGGCTTTTATGAATTTTGTGAATTTTTGTTTTTGAATTTTATAATTTCATGAAAAATAAATTGAGCCTTTTATGCTTGTCATGTTGCTCCAGGGTCTTACATGGTTTTGGAATACAAAGATAATTCTAAAGCGTGCTGAAATTATTATTAAAATGAGAATGGAAAATGGAATGGAAAAAACTGACGCCATCTTATTGAACATTCGCTGCAACCCATGGATAGCGCTGCTCAATCCATGTTGGTGCGGCGAAAAGTAAGCCTCAGCATTAAGTTGTTGCGCATTGGCCTTGGTTGAGCATTGATGTTGATTTCTGGCAGGATTGTTTCGCAATCGGTCCTTCCTTGTAGAGTATCTGCGACAGTTAAGGCTCGGTAAACGTCTCTACGGACTCGCAGAGGCTCCATGCTCACTAATCGACAGCGATTCGTAGCTAGGAAGGCGAAATGGGTCTCACCAAGGTAGTCTACGAAGCGGGAACCGTAGAAACGACGTTGAATTATTATAGTTCGGGCTCCAAACTGCTGACCAGTACTCCAGTGTTGATGGCACGAGAGAACAATAGAGCGGTTTTTGGCAGTAGATGTCGCTGAAAATTTTCGTCACCTTGAAAGCACAACCAAGAGTTCTTGAAGCTTTATCCACAACATATGAAATATGTTGCGAATACGTCAGTTTACGAATCCAGCTGAACACCTAGGCCTTTAACGCACTGCATTCGTTCGATGGTCGTGCCGAGAAGATTGCAGTTGAAAACAACTGGTTGTTTCTGCCGTGAAAAGGTTATGACTGAGCACTTTAGCCGGGTTGGCCACCAATCGATTTAGAGTACACTAAAGTTTTTTTTGACGCGGTTTTTTTACGCGGTCCTCGTCGCAGTGAATGGCGGACGGCAAGATACTTGGGATGATTCTAGTAATCTTGTTGTCACAAACATCGTTTTCCGCTGGGAGGTGCCCAGCTCCGGTATAGTTTCGGAAGCGGATGCCACCCGCGTGGATTATCGATTTTTACGACCCTTTGCCACGGCAATAGGTCGAGCGGGGAAACTTGCAAACCTTTGCAGCGCTTCTTTTTGGTTTGTAAATGAGCAAGCGCAGGCGATAATTTGCGAGCCAGACGCGTTATCGCGAGAAAATGGACGAGATAGAAAAAATCTTCGTAACAGGAGAGTGAAAAACACATCACAAACACAAACACAATTGAACTTGAAAATCCCAATGAAATCATTTTGGTTCGAATTGCGCGCTTTATACTGGCGTTGATTGCATTGCCTACAGAGAATAGAGGCATTAGAATCCAGTACAAAGCAAATTTCATAAGAGAGGGCGGGCTTCATTTATAAAACCAGACAGCAGAACAAAGCAAAATAAATTTGCAACTGATAGGGGGGCTGTATTAAACATGGAATGAGACCTAATGAAATAAAAAGAAGAATACAATTTGAACCATTTGACAACCGTTTTCTGATCACCCGGAAAGGGAAAGCCATATGCTCAACCGGTTCAGAGGCAGATTTGTATGGGAGTAAAAGTAGGTAATTTTTAAGTGAAAAGTTGAACCACTTATGCTAATAGCACTTAATTGAAAATTTAATCAAAAACATTTGTAAGTTTTCCTGATCAAACGGTGTATAAATGAAGTCATTCTGTTCAGTCAAACAAGAGTTATTAACGTTCAAAAACCTTTCCCTTTTGCGTAACGCTCTCATTTTTTAAAATTTTAAAATGACACCCGGTATAGAAAAGAGAAACGTAGTCCTACGTTAAAACTACATTTCATATTCATATTGAAAGAACGTGAACACTGTTACTAATACAAACTACTTGAAAAAGTCTATTCTATTTCTCAAAATGGTGTTTACTAAGCGGGCCCTCCGCGTCCGATTTGCAATATACATGCTTGTCATGCTCGTCAGCCATGAAGCTTGAGATATCACCACCTCTCTGCGTTGGCATTTCCTCCAAATACTGTGCTACATAACTAGACTCAAGCGTCAGCCCAAGCCAGGTCCAAAGCCGGTATGGAATTAAAACTCAAAATTTCGTATGATTTTTTACAAAGACAGCAAACAATTTTTGTGGAATTTAAAAAAAAAGTACTTATAAACTGTAAACAACAATTTTTCTTGTTCTAAACAGTATTGTTCAGAGGCTAAATTGTGAAATGTACAATCAACACCAACAATCAAATTTTTTTCACGTCTATTGTGACTTGACTGTTTTTACGTTGTTTTTTTTTAAATAACGCGGTTTTCTTACGTCGTTTTTTGAAATAACGGACCGCGTCGTAAAATATCTTTTCCAAATGAAGCTTTAGAGAGTTGCCGCTCTTAGTAAAGTTGTTGAGAATGTAAAATATAGTCACTTGACATGATCAGATTAGTACCAAATTGCGCCGCAAATATGGCGCCGCAATCTAAATTGCCAAATCGTGCTCTAGGAAGGTGCTGTCTTTAGCAAAGATGTTAATTGTATATAATAAAGGCATTCAAAATAATCACGTTAGATCCAGATCGTACCTCTGAGATGGCAGCTGCCATATTTGCGGCATAATTTAGAACTAATATGACAATGTCAAAAGACGACGAATGACATACTGAGAAAGTTACCCTAAGACTGCATTCCTCTAGCGCCTCGTTTGGAAAAGATAGACTGCAGCGCCATCTCTGCGGCATTATTTGAAACAGATATGATAATATCAAAAGACGACGAATGACATACGGAGCAACTTTGCCCGAGACGGCAAATCTCTAGCGCTTAGTTTAGAAAAGATAGACGGCAGCGCCATCTCTGTGGCATGATTTGGAACTAATATGATAATGTCAAAAGACGACGAATGAGAAACTGAGAAATTTTGCCCAAGACGAAAACTCTCTATAACTACTCTGGACTGTTTTGCTCACACATTGAATTAACAACCTCTATCCATTTATAGCAGATTACCGGTGGCCAATGTTACTGGAACCATGTTTTTCCACCACCAATATAGTTTTATGACCATATCCTTTTAATATGAATATGAAATATAATTTTTATTTCCTTGACTTTTTTTACGTCGTATTTTGAAATAACGCGGTTTCTTTACGTCGCTTTTTGAAATAATGCGGTTATTTTTTACGCGATACCATTACCGTCGTAAAAAAAACCTTCAGTGTACACGGTGTTCAATAAGTTCGAATACAAGTTTTCATCATTGCGTAGGTATGCGCCATGTACATATTCTGCATTGGGATTGGTGTCAGCTTTAGCTTCATTCATACGCTACCGAATGTGCGCGGTGTTGACATTCTGTTAGTTGTTGTTTGTTTGTTACGCGCGATGAAAGAGTATCGGGACTTCGTAATTAAGCGTTTTTTGAACGGTGAGCGACCCGGCGATATATTCCGGCTGCTGAAATCGCATGGGGTCAAGCGGAACTTTGTCTACACGACCATCAGGCGATACCGGGAGACGTCCTCGACCAATGACCGTGCGAGATCCGGTCGGCCGCGTTCAGCGAGGACGCCACGGGTCATCAAGATCGTGAGGGAGCGAATTCGGCGCAAAAAGAACCGCTCAATCTGCAGAGCTGCAGATCTCAACGTTCCATTGGAACCGCTCACACCATACTCACCAAGGACCTTGGTTTCAGGCCTTACTAAAAACGTAAGGTCCATGGGCAAGCTTCGGAGGCTACCAGCAAAAAGCGGTTGGATCGAGCTAAGAGGATCCTTTCTCGGCACGCTGGTCAGGAGTTTGTTTTTTCGGACGAGAAACTGTTCGTGCTGCAGCAGTCGCACAATGTGGCAAATGACTGGGTATGGGCGCCATTGAGGGACAGCATTCCTGAATCCAATATAAACATCCCTCGGTTCCAAAGTGCCGCGTCGGTGATGGTTTGGGGGGCAGTATGCAAACGTGGTAAGCTACCCTTGGTGTTTATTGAAAAAAACGTCAAAAATCAACGCGGCGTACTACAAAACTGAGGTTTCGGTAAAGGTTGTTGCCCCCAGTCTCCGTCGCCTCTACGGCGATGAGCACTACGTGTTCCAGCAGGACGGGTGCACCAGCCCATACGGCAAATGTCCCTCTTGCCTTGTGTCGGGACAATTTAACCGACTTTCTGGACAAAACTTTGTGGCCTCCCAGCTCCCCGGACTTGAATCCTCTCGACTTTTTTTGTTTGGTCCTATATTGATAAGGAAGTCGAACGAATACAAGGTCAGCACTTTGGATCATTTCAAGACGGTAATTCTCAAAATCTGGGACGAAATGCCCATGCAGTCCGTGCGTGCCGCCTGCGACGAATTCGAGAAACGTTTGAAGCTCGTTAAGGAGGACAAAGGGGGGGTCATTCCAATTGAAATGTTGTAAACGTTCCTTGTAAACATAGCTTTCAATAACATAAATCCAAAAAATAAAAAACCATGTTTTCATTTTTTTTAACAAATTTTGAAAGTGTATTCGAACTTTGTGAACACCGTGTACACTAATAAGCAAAAGGGCATCAATCTGTTCTTGAAGGGAACGGCAGTTGGCTATTGAGCAGATACGTTGAAAAATTTGCAGGTCGTCGGCAAACTGACAGCCCTCCGATAGCCGCAGTACGTCGTTGAAATAGAGAAGATTTATCAACGGTCCTGTGATGGCTGCCCTGCGGTATCCCGGACGTGGCGCAAAAATCAGAGAGCATGATCAAATGTCGCCTGAAATAACCGGCACGGAAGACGCCCTGTAAAGGATAAATATGAATCGAAACCATTCCGGTGAGATTGATGTCAAAATGTCTCCGGTCAACAAGTTTAAAGCGATCGCAATATCGTGGTTCAGCCTGTCGAAAGCTGTCGCGCAATCTGTGGTGATCAGCGGTCCGTTTTGCAAATGGAGCAATCATACGGTCAGTGATGCATGACGTTAGGCAAAATAGATTTGCTGTGCTGATCAAAAAACTGCTTACAATGTGCACAAAGAGTCAACGAGAGTTCCTTACGACCAGTTCAAATAGCTTCGATACGGCGCTTGAAGTCTCCCAAACAATCACTTCATCTTTGAGGGTAGCCTAATCCGAAGCGGCAAACAGATATCGGCAATGCGCATCAATTAATGTCAAGTCTCCAGTTCGATCTGGAAGAATGTATACCGCACCGAGAAATAGTTGACAACCTCCAAGCTAAATTGCTACTGAAACCTGTTCCACGGTGATCCAAAAATCGTCTTCAACTGCACTTGCTTTCAGCCTGGAACTAACTCCACAGCCGATCGATATCCTGCTATTGTTTTTGTGTCGACCGCAGCGGAATACTTCGTAACCATCTCCAAAAACATAACTTGAAACAGTCCAGCCATGTCTTGGTCAAGACTATATAATGTCATAGCAATGATCTATGACCGCTAATCGATAATCATCCATGGGGCCGTTCATTCCACCAACATTCTGGTAGTAGATGACAATGACCGAATTCCCCAGTTAAAGGGTTGTAGCACTGGGAAAGAAAATACCATTAGGGCGGGAAGTGTTCGTTGGTTGACAATACTTGCCGTTACTTGGAGTACGGAAGACTACGTCTCCCAGTTCAGGCGCAGGGCCGGTAGGACTGCGTTGAGCGGAATAGGGGCTTCCTCAACATTAGCGGTAATTGTGCGTCCCGGTATCCCCCTTGCAAACGTTGATCGAAGCTGACTAGGAGATGGACTGAAAACGACGAACAAATCAGGAAACGAAATGCTCGAAACCACAGCGTACTTGCTTGTAGTAAGATGTGTTGAGAGGAGTAGGGACTACCTTTGGACATGTGGCAAGTGTGCGTTCCGGTGTAGAGCAGGGTCGGTTAAGCTTATTTCATTCATACAATCACTTCAGTCAGAAGCCTCAGCCTATCGTTGAATTTCGGAAATGTCCTGCTGGAAAGTGTTGCGGGGGGCAGCATTGCCAAAACTGATGCTGAAGACATGCCTGACACAGTCCGGGGCACCGCTGAAACACGTAAGCTGATCAGGCAATGAATTGTTACTAACAGATGCATACTTGCCTGAATGTGGAGAATGGTTTTACCGATCCCGACCGCAGGGCCAGAACTACTCTGTAGGCAGGAAACAGCGTCCTTTTGGTTTGGGTGGCTCAGGGTTTCTCATAATGCGTTCTGGTTTACGATGTTCCAAGCAACAACTCGGCATCAGACTTGGAATCAGCAGGCTGGAACAAGTCCGGAGATTGGAGTCGAGAATATTTTGAGTCTAGTCACTAAAAAGTCACTATTTTCATCCAAAAGTCACTAAAGTCACTATTTTTCGGAAAATGGTCACTAAAGTCAAAATTTATTTTCGCACCGCCGATTGTTAGAAGTTTAAAAAAGTCACTTCTGGTACCTATTGTACAGTAGTCAACCAAATTAAGCGATCTGGCCATAGTACATAAAAGTCGAGATATAAAAACTAAATGCTCTGACGAACGCTGTCCCACCTCTACCTCAATTGAACTTGTCAAATGCAGAGCGCTTAGTCGGTCACAGCACTCTAGATTAGCTTGAATGCGACGCATTTGGTCCCATATTAGGTCATCTTTCATTATGTTTACAGCTATTTCATAATATTTTTTCATATTTCTATACAAATAAACCCAGTGAACCCCAAGACAAAATGAACGGGATAGGAGTGAACACTTAAAAACGTTTATCCAATATACAAATAAAACGTCCAATGAAGAAACTACATAAAAGAATGAAGTCATTTTTGATTTACACTCACTTTTTTCAGCAATCTTTTGGTTAGATTTCAGTTTTTTCAAAAGCGGATCATTCTTTTGGTATCCAAATAGTCGAGGAGAAAAGTGGAAACGAATTTTAAATCAGATAAAGGACTGATGGTAATTCTGAATTTCGATTATATTGTTCGTATCTCGACAGTCAAGCGAAACTTGCCAATTCAATCATATGTTAAACGGGGATTCACCGCATTTCGACCAGTTTATAAAAGCGTAACGATTTCAAATTAATTATTTAAGTTTATTCTTATTTTGGTTGACTGCTGTTAAACCGAATATTTTTTGGCAAAGTTGTAAAACTTGTTAAGTAGAATTTGATCTTAAATTTTTTTGATAAAGTTTACAAGCTAGTGATAAGCATACTGATCTATTTCAATGATATTTTCTAAGGTTTCTTTTAGAGGGAACCACTAATACATCTAATGTACGTTTATCTGGAATACAAAGTGGGAATCATCGTCGGTCGAGTTTGTAAGCCCAATGTGTGGCCTGCGAATACTTCACTTCCTTAGGACATTTTCGACAATATTGAGAACTTGCCACCTGCCCTTTCAGGCCTATTTTAAACAAGCAATTTGATGAATTCTGATTGATTTGGTGCTCAATATCATAGAAATGATTGAAAAAAGTAAGAAATTTTTTTTAAGATGCAAAAGGTCATCCAAACTGCCCAGGAGATCAGAACTTAAGATGTAGCCAAGGTTAAAATATAGCTTTACCCCCACTAAATTATTAGCATATGTATTCATACATATTCAAAGAATGTCCTGGAAGACCAACTAACATGAAAAAGAAAGTCTTTGGGATATTCTATGCCAAACAAACTAAGAAAAAATTAAAAAAAAACTTTGTATAGCCAATAAAGCTATTGTTCCAATTGTAGATCTTAAATTTTGAAGGGCAATTTGAATGAACTGAACACAGCAAGTTTATCCATGACGTTCGTAGGACGTTTCAGAATATTCATTGAACATGTTTGAATATTTATCGTAGCTTTGTGTAGCCCACAACGCTACGGTTACTACTGTATACTTTAAGTTCTGAACTCAAGATCAGTTTTTATGAACCTCAACATCCCAAGATATCTCATTATATCGATTATATACCTCCCAAAAGACTTACTTAATTTTGGTCAAACATATTGTTAATGACAACGAATTTGCCAGATTTCGGTAATTTCGGTAACCAGGTTGGTTATCGAGTTCGTGAATTTCCCGAATTAGTAAAAGAGTAAAAGACCCAATTGACATAGATTTCTTTGTTTACTATTTTTACTCATTTATAAGCACGTTGGGACGCGAAAAGCCGAGCCAATGTGATTTGAGAACAACAATAGAAAAGCAATCAAATTTATCAGTAACCAGCCCTAGGTGCCACAAGGTTATCATCTTGGCCCATTATTGTTTATTATACTGCTGATTTTTAATCATCTGATTGAACCCATATAGGGTGCGGGACCAATTCTTGTCACGAGCGTTGATGACTGCCGAAAAAATCGACGAAAATTATTTATTGTTATCCGTGCTTGAAACAACCACATCGATAAATGTATTGGTAAAGGCAATATACGCAGGAACTCAGTGAGTGAACAACATGAGACTTTTTCTAGATTACTTCATTCCACTATGCAAGTCGAATGGACAACAGCTCTGCCTACTTGTGATTCACAATTCTTCGTTGATTGAGTAGCTATGGAAATACGACCCAGGGCGATCGCCAGATGATAATGTTCAGAGACGAGAGATGATAGCATTAATTTAAACAGGACCCTATTCATTGTCTTTTAGTTCGAATGACAGTGTTGGAAGTTTTGTTAAGTACCTATGTACCGTTCAGAAAAATCAGCCTACTCAATTAGATTTTTTTTTTAATTTTCCTGTCACACTTATCTGATAAGTCGAGATTTATTTTCAAGACTATAGACACAATGTGTTATGCATACCTTATAAAATTTATATCAGATAACATGCAAGAAAAATTCACGAGATTTCCATTGAAAGACGGTTTAGTATCCATATCGTCAATTATCGTTCGTTGAACAAACATTCGCTTATTTTTTATTTCAACAAGAATGCATACATTTTTGTTTTGTGACATGTAAAAATCGTCTGTACCGGACAGGGAATCCACTGCATCTGGGTTGCCGTACCATTACCAACTAAGTACCTGTGCCATCATCAGTATCTACCAAAAACAAAAAACACTGGCTCAAAGGAAAACATGTCATTTTATTGAAAAACTGAAAATTGAATTGATAATTGAAAGGCCCAGTTGAGCACTCTAGATACCGAAGAAGTCTGTTAGTCGCAGACGAAATAGGGCTCATCTGTCAAAAGATAAGCCATCTGTAGTGGAAATTAACGGAATTTGATCACGTTTACTAGTGACAGTTTAAAAAAGTGTTTAAGTTTCTTTATTTTTTTTAGAAAAAAGTGATCTTTTGAAGTGTTCATTTAAATTTTCCTAGTTTTTCATTTAAAATCGTTCTACTTAAGCGCTCGCAAAAGTGTTTTTAAGAAAAGTGTGTGTGTGTTTTTTTTAATGAAGTTTGTCATTTTATATTAACATTTGGCGTTTAGTTGCAACATATTTTTTTTTATTTTTCCTGCTGTATTTACTGGCTACACTTGCTTCTGGAACTACAAACTACAGTATAATTTGTTTTAAGAAAACATCCGATTTTAAAGTTTTCGAGAAACATTTTCCAAAATTTCAATTTCCAAAATTTGAAGAAACTGAAAATTTAATCACCGTATTTTGGGTCTCACCAGAATCGAAAGACCCATTGAAACTACATTGTACATGTATTCAGTGTGTGACATGGCTACAATCGACGTCAGCACACCGAAACTTTGAAATTTCGCTACAGTCAAAATGGGTCTCACCACTCAGCCCTACAAGATCTTCAACATTCAATTCAAAATACAGTTTTGGCCACAATTCGAAATTGGACAAAAAAAAAAATCAAATCATTCCAGTTTCAAAACAAGTTCAACAATAACAATAAATGAAAACAATTTTTTCAATAAAAAATTAACCCTGCAAGTAATCTGGACAAAACATTGATAACATGAAGTTGTAGCCAAGGCTTCAAGTTTTCACAGCATATTTACATCTGATCAAAAAGGGTTGTACTCACCAGAAACTAAAAATTGAGACTTCTATTAACCATTGTGACTGCAAAGACTTTAAATTTGATGCTATAAATTTTCCACAATGTTACTCTTGAAAATCCGGGTCATTATGACTCGTGTGGAAACACATCATTCGGGTCGCTAAATGTTAACACCCAAAGAAGGTTAAGGCACCTATTGAAGGTCTTCACCATGGCAGGATATAAGGCCACAGTTGCTAGACGTCCCACCACATAACGTTTTTTGGTATTTTTTTTTTATATGTTTGAAGCCACAAATACATGCTATAATACATTGTCTAAGCTTTCAGGTTAATAATGGAAACGCAAATTTGTCTACATTTTTTGCAGGACCACATTTTGCAGACATGTGATTGCAAATAGAATGAGTAGCTATCATTTTTTAATATAACATTCCTTCCCACGAGCCGGTTCATAAACCACGTAGACTTATTTTTGAAAATCTCAGACACCCCCCCTCCCCCCTCGTAGACTTTTCTCCATATTTTTTTTTAAATTTTGTATGGAGCGTAGACTTTGGTCTAACACACCCCCCTCCCTCTAGAAAAGTCTACGTGGTTTGTGAATAGCCCCCACTGTATTTTATATACCATTTTATATGATATTTTCAGCTTCGCATTTATGCATCTCTGCATGATTTAGCTCACCTAACCCACGCTATATGTTTCCCCCCATATGCCTTTTTTGTACGTTTTTTGAGAAAAGAATCATATGCGAACATTTTTACCTGCTCAAGCTTTTTCGTTTTTCATTAAAAAAAAATACAATAATTCAAAAGCTAACATTGTTTAAAATCATTCATTTCCTATTTCAGAGTGACATAAAACATATTTTATATTTCCAGCAGTAAACAAGTTTTTTTCGAAAAACTCAATTTCCATTTTTTTGTGTGGACATTTATCAAGTTTTGCTTTATTGTTAGCTTAAATTTCTTTCTTTGCTGTTTCGCTAGGCTGCCTCAATTTTCTCTTATTATATAAATAAATGTTTTGATCCAACAAATCTATAACAGACTTTAGAAATTTTCAACATTTCAGAGTTACAATCATCTAACACCACATGAGCTGTAAAATAGGCAAATAGCTACATTTTATTATTATATGTCTAATATTTAGTATATCAGTATCTCATGATAACATAATTCAATCGTCAGTTTCAAGATAAGATGAATTCAAAATGAAGGTAAGAAAATCTTTATGAATTTCTCTTAATTTTTCAAATATTTGTACAACACAATAAGTTGGGATAATGAGAGGGGACCATCAGAGCACCCGATTGAAGCGATTTGGGTGGAAGAGGGGGACTGTAAACTTCCTGTTCTTAACATTTTGTGAATAAAGGGCGGGGTCTTCTCCCAATCTAGTGGGACTTCTATAAGCACATGGCTCGGTTTTGCTGTGGTTTCTGCGAACTTTGTTTCTGGAAGGAGATTCTCTCTACACCCCTGTAGCTTTGGGTTGCACGTAAGTGTATCTGCTTACGGGCCCATAATACGTTTTTGGCCCTTCATGTTGGTGAACATGATGAAACATTTACTACAGTACAACCTTTATCAAATTGTTTAATAAAAACAGTGCACCCATGTCTCAAGAAGATGAACAAGAATATTATATATAATACTATTTATCAATTCCTCACATGAGCACTCGTTGTTCCAATTATTCATTCACTCCTCATCTACAACATTTCACTCAATGTAAGAATCTTTTTGGACCGTGAGTTCTTCTTTTTTTTTTTAATAATGACACTTCACACCAGAAGGGAACATTCGTGTTCAACGAAATTCTGATGTTCACATACATAATAATTAATCCAATACCTCGTTTCCCAATTTCACTTCATTCCGCCCTTCTCAACCCTTATTCATCAACTTATCTACTTATCCTTCTGTTCCTTCGCCGGTTTGCTCCAAATTTGTCCCTGCTTCTTGCGATTGTTCTGCTTTTCTTATTTCTCTTACTGCTTCAAATTTTCTCCTTCCTTTTTTGTATTTTTCTCCTCTAAAAAAAACCAATAAAACTGTTCTTTTACTTCTGCTTCTGCTTTTTTCTTCCTCTCCTTCAAGTTATGTGACTAAAGTCTTTCTCTAATTTATTTTGTCTCTTCTTCTATTTCACAAAAAAAAAAAAAAAAAAAAAAAAAAAAAAAAAAAAAAAAAAAAAAAAAAAATTTTTATTTGAAAAGCTTTTTTCTACCGAAAAAAAAACCTACATTGTTTCTTCTTCCGTTGGCTTTGCTCCCTTCAGTTTCATCTTTGCATTTCCTCTTCTTTTCTCCCCCTTCCTATCCACTTCGGTTTCCTTCTTCCGTTGATTCTGTTATGCTTCTTTTTCTTCTTCCATTTTTTTTCTTCTTGCCTATCTTCTTCCATTCTTTTCCCATCTGTTTCTGTGGACGTCTTCAACTTTCTGTGCTTCTG
>JAHHFK020004751.1:0-34519 GCA_024533555.2 Aedes koreicus | reverse complement strand
AAATAACGAAATGTGCGCCACTCTTCCAAAAACTTGGATAAATTTGTAATCGTATGGAAAAAGTTGCATCTAATTTGGTTAAGGGTACGCAGAGTTACAGATAAATTAAAAAGGAGTTTTTCAACATAAGAAGTGTCAGGCAATAGGGTAAAAATCTACATTTTACGGAAATGGCCATATCTTGGTTGTTTATGGGCCGATTCGCGATCTTTAACCACTGACAGACTTGTTAGTTTGTAAGAAAAATATAATATTTCCGATTTTCAAGTAACATAAAAAATAACGAGCTGCAGAAAATTAGCATATTTGACATAATCCTCAAAGTATCCGTGTTATCCCCAGTGTCCGGAAGTCAAATCAAATTTTGAATAAACATGCTGAAACTAGAATAAATTCCCTCGCCGAACGCTTCTAGTTTCATCGGTTTATTATTCACCGAACTGTATCACTTTGAATCTGGACAAAATTATGCTAGTCTTCTCCTTTCTGATCATCCCCTGTAGTTGGAGATCATTCGGTTTTGAACACGCGGCAGCAGCTACTGTGAGATGCATCAAAATACTGTTGACGGTGTATTGTTGACCAAAAGGTGTGAAGATGGGAACCTCACGGTGAATTGCACCAGTTGCTGGGAGAACCTCCCATCGTACATATTGCAACAAACGGTCGACTATGATGGGCTGGGCATGTCGTAACAATGTCGGACGACAGCCCTGTGAAAATGGTTCTCGAAAACGAACCGACGGATACAAGAAGAAGAGGCGCGCAACGAGCAAGGTGGATCGATCAAGTAGAAGGCGACCTGCGGACCCTCCGCAGACAGCGAGGCTGGCGAGGTACAGCCATGGACCGATTACAAAGGAAACAGCTTCTGTGTACAGCAGAGGCCACACCGGCCTTAGTCTGATTGGTAAGGTAAGGTAATCTATTACCAGAATGTTGGCGGAATGAACGGCCTTATTGATGATTATCGGTTCGCGTTCATGGATCATTGCTACGACATTATAGTCTTGACCGAGACATGGCTGGATTCTCGGACTGTTTCTAGTTATGTTTTTGGAGATGGTTGCGAAGTTTTCCGCTGTGATTGGAACATAAACAACAGTAGGAAATTGACCGGCGGTGGTGTTCTCGTTGCAGTTAGTGTCAGGTTGAAAGCAAGTGCAGTTGAAGACGATTCCTGGATCACCGAGGAATAAGTTTGGGTAGCAATTCAGCTTAGAGGCCGTATTCTATTTCTTTGTGCGCTGTACATTCCTCCGGATCTAACTCGAGATTTAGACCTAATTGATGCGCGCTGCCGATCTGTTTCGAATACGGTTGCCCTCCATGATGAAATGATTATTTTGGGAGACTTCAACCTAGTGGGCATTGCATGGCTCCAACTCACAGCGGCTTCCTCCGTCCCGAGCATGAGCGTTCCTCTTTCCACGCAGGGGCTATTCAGCTTCTGGACAGCTACAGTACCGCAACTCTATCCCAAGTTGATAACGTGGTGAATGAGAATAATCGCTCTCTAGATCTCTGCTTCGTAAGTGGCCGAGATATTGTTCCCGACCTCTCTACAGCTTTCGTGCCTCTAGTTAAGGATGTCTCTCACCATCCTTCTCTAATAGTTGCTGTCGAGGATGTTGTAGCTCGAGACTTCGTCGACACTCCTGCTACTGTGTCATAAGACTTCCGTAGAGCCGACTATCGCAGTATTGGTGATGTTTTATCTAGTTTGGATTGGCAGAGCATTCTTGATTCGACCGACGTTAACATCGCTGCTGAAACTTTTTCCCACGTCTTGGCTTATGTCATTGACAGGCACGTCCCAAAAAAGATTGTTCAGACTGACTCTCGGGTCCCTTGGATGACGAACGCTCTTCGCTCGTTAAAACGGATTAAAAGGGCGGCTCTTAAAAGGTTCACGAAACACCGCACCATGTCACTTAAACGCCACGATTGCAGGCTCAACTACGAATATAAACGGATCAGTCGTCCGCATTTTCAACGAGTGGGGTTCAACGGCGTCTCAAATCTCATCCGAAATCTTTTTGGAGCTATGTTAATCAACAACGTAAGGAAGTGGGCTTACCTTCATCCATGTTCTATAATGGCGAAACTGCTGGCACTCAACAGGAAATTTGCGATCTGTTCTCGATAAAATTTGCTAGTGTTTATGAAGACGAGAGACTAACCAGTCATTCTGTTCACGCTGCCGCCGGCAATGTTCCCTTGGCAAATCAAACACTCAGCCTAGTTTACGTGGATTCAGAATCAATCTCGAACGCGGCATTACACCTTAAAACATCGCTTAAGCCCGGACCCGATGGGGTTCCGTCGGTTTTTCTGAAACAGAACATGGCTTGTCCTCTGTATCCACTTCATCAGATATTCCAGATGTCCCTCTCTAGCGGTACATGTCCTTATTGCTGGAAAATGGCGGACATGTTTCCGGTATATAAAAAAGGAAGCGAGCGGGACGTGAACAACTACCGAAGCGTTAAGCGCTGTATCGATGCTTTTTGAACTGGGGTCAGTTGTTAAGTGACGACCAGCACGAATTTTCACCAGGGCGTTCCACAACTACAAACCTATTGTGCCTTACGTCGTACATAACGGATGGTATGATCGGTCGATGCCAAACGGACGTGATCTTGACAGATTTAACGGCAGCTTTCGACAAGTTGAATCATGATATCGCGATCGCTAAACTTGACAGACTAGGAGTTGGTGGGGATCTTTTAAGATGGTTTCGATAATATCTCACAGGGCGTCAATTGACAGTTGCCTTCGTTCAAGGAGTTTCTGCGCCACGTCCGGGATACCGCAGGGTAGCCATCTGGGACCGTTGATATTTCTTTTATACTTCAACGACGTACACGTTATCGTTTGCTGATGACCTGAAAATCTTTATGCGAATCTGTTCAACCGCCACTTGCCATTTCCTCCAAGCGCAGCTTGATGCCTTTGCTGATTGGTGTACTCTAAATCGGTTGGTGGTCAACCCGGCCAAGTGCTCAGTGATAACCTTCTCACGTCAGAAACAACCAATTCTGTTCAACTACCATCTTCTCGGTACGACTATCGAACGAACGCAGTGCGTTCAAGACCTAGGTGTTCAGCTGGATTCGAAACTGACTTACACGCAACATTTATCGTATGTTGTTGACAAAGCTTCAAGGACACTCGGTTTTATATTCAAGATTGCGAAGAACTTCACCGCGATATTCACTGCCTAAAATCGCTCTTTTTCTCTCGTTCGTTTGACACTGGAGTACTGTTCAGCGGTCTGGAGTTCATGCTATGATAATGGCGCCGAGCGAATCGAATCTATTCAACGCCGTTTTCTTGGTTTCGCATTTCGTAGACTTCCTTGGAGCGACCCTTCTCGTCTTCCTAGCTACGAAAGTCGGTGTCAGTTGGTCGACATGGAGCCTCTGCGGGTCCGTAGAGATGTCTGTAGAGCTTTAACTGTTGCAGATGTGCTACAAGGAAGAATCGACTGCGGAAGGATCCTTCAACAAATTAGCATCAACATTCCAACCAAGGCCAATGCGTCACAACTCCATGCTCAGGTTTCCTTTTCGCCGCACCAACTATGGGTTGAAAGGTGCCATTCACGGGTTGCAGCGAACCTTCAATAGGGTGGCGTCCATTTTATATTTTCATCTGACGCGGAACGCACTTCGTCGGAGATTTTCTACCGTTTTTAGAACAATTGATGCACGTAGTTAAGATAGTGTATAGCTTTAATTATTTTAGTTTTACTTATTTATTTTTGTGTCTTGACTCCACTTAAGAGGTTTTTACCCACATAAATGTAATCGTTTCTTATTGTAATTTTTTTTTCTATTTAACATCATTAGGACTTAAACTTGGTCTGTTGATGTCTACTTCAAATAAACAAATAGACAAATGTTCCGAAATTGTGTCTCCGTACCGGAGCACAGCCCCGGAAACCCGGATTTACAGGAACCAGATGAATTCAAATGGTCATTGCTAATAATGTCCCTAAAGCGAATGAGTTTTTGAATCCAACGGTGCCAAAAGAATTGAAACCGGAAATCAATAATTGCCAGAGTTATAATAATTTGAATTTGGTGGATACCCAGGTACCCTGTTGATCACTTAAGGGGTTAAAAGGTGAAGGAGAAAAATCGAAGTCCCGCCCTTCGGTCCCCCTTGCTACTATACGAAATGTTTTTATGGAAAAAGTTGCCTTTCAACCGAGGGGTTCGCCACTTTGCGATTGCACATTGGATCGCTGCGAATCCTCATCAAATTCTCATTAAAAAAAACCATCGCTCCCATTATAGTCATTAATCGCCACAATATTATTAATCGCGAAATTTATCGCGTAATCGCGTCTCATCGTGATCGATTCTTACTCGAATCGTGAGCATTGATTTTGATGACGGCAACTATTCCATTTCTGTTCGAGCTAACCTTTTCGTATCTGGCAACACTATCGAAATTTGTTTTGATTATTTCGAGCAAGGGAATCGAGTAGCATCCATCTGGGTTTCCGGATACTAAATCGGTAGCGGAAAAAGTAATGGCAATTGGTAAGTGTTTATATTCCACCTTTATAGCTTGTACGCCTTGAATAGATGAGCTTATGTGCTTGTTTGTTCTATTTGAAGCTCTTTCAGGTGGTGGAGCAACTGGCGGATCACGAGTACACCGGGTGAAAATATAAAAACAGCGTACAACTATTGTCCGAAGTGTTTAAAGGGACTTTTGAATTTCTTGTCGCTCCAGCATCACACGAAAATCCGAACGAGAACGTTCTGACATGGGTATTGTGGAAGAAAAGCCCACTGGATAAGGTGCCTTTCAAACCGCAGGAGGAAACGATTTTTGACGAGATAGAACCTACCACCTTCGGTGAGCTAGAACCGAGCATTGATCCACTGGAAGGGAGCGGCGGTGACCAGCAAGCAGCAGCAATGTTTAAGTGCATCGTTCATGCCATTATCGAGAGCAGTGGAATTGCTCAGGAATTCAATTTCTGACACTGTATTCGATCAAAAAGTAACGGTTGTGAATCACAGCAAATGCTGTTTGCTGCAGATCGGACACCAGACACAATAAAAAACGGGTTTCTCAGCCCGGAAGAACTCTCTTATGTACTAGGGGGATGGAAATTTCTCTTCTCAACCGCTTGTGTTAAACCTTCAAACAACGCACAAATGTTCAGACATCCCGGTGAATAAAACGAACTGCTTATCTTTTGAATTGAGCCATCTTTAAATAAGAGCAATATCAACTGTTTGATGTACTTCATAAATATGTTCAGTACCATCTTCCAGATCGTGACGTTTCGCATGTGCATGTACCGCCAAGTGGTAGCGTTCAATACGTTGTTGCAGCAATACAGGACACCCGGGGTCAGCGGATCTTGATTGCATTCGCATTCATTGGTTAGATTGTTGCACAGATCCGGTGCTCATTGTAACAGCCTAGCTCATTGGTGGGTGGAACTAAAGTCATGGTTGTTGTTGGGATTGTCGTCGTATAAGTGGTTCTGGTTGTTGATGCTGTTGTGGCTTCTGTGGTTGTTGTTGTTGTCGTCGTCGATTTTGTGTCGTAGTTGTTGAGAATATGGGGGATGGAGTCGATTTGGGTTCCGTAGTCGTGGTAGCCGTATTTAGTGAGGTAGTGGTCGACGTACTGGTCGTGCCAACTATCGACTCCCGAATGTCGGACGGATATGTTTTACCAACTAAAGGGCGATACGGTCAAAATTTGGTCAATATCAACTTGACGTATTTCTTTCAATTTTGCATTTAAAAAACCTGAACACCCCTCATTTTGAAGGTGTGTGTGTGTAGAATGTTGCTCCTATTTTGATTTTGGAATTCACTCTTCAGTTGTCAAAATGCCGTCCAAGCAAGAAGAGCAGCGTATCAAAATTTTGCTCGCGCATCGCGAAAATCCGAGCTACTCGCACGCAAAGTTGGCAAAATCGCTAAAAGTTGCCAAATCAACCGTTACAAATGTAATTAAAGTGTTTGGGGAACGTTTGTCGACAGCCAGGAAGTCTGGATCGGGGGGAAATCGAAAACCGGAAGCCGCTGAGACGACAAAGAGAGTTGCCGGTAGTTTCAAGCGAAACCCTAACCTATCTCTCCGAGATGCCGCAAATAAGCTGGGTGTATCGTCTACAACCGTGCATCGAGCCAAAAAACGAGCCGGACTATCGACTTACAAGAAGGTAGTGACTCCAAATCGCGATGATAAACAAAATACGACGGCCAAAGCGCGATCCCGGAGGCTGTACACGACGATGCTGACGAAGTTTGACTGCGTGGTAATGGACGACGAAACCTACGTCAAAGCCGACTACAAGCAGCTTCCGGGACAGGAGTTTTATACGGCAAAAGGAAGGGGGAAAGGTAGCAGATATTTTCAAGCACACGAAACTGTCAAAGTTCGCAAAGAAATATCTGGTTTGGCAAGCCATCTGTACCTGTGGCTTGAAAAGCAGCATTTTCATAGCTTCCGGGACTGTCAACCAAGAAATTTACGTGAAAGAGTGTTTGAATAAACGTCTGCTGCCTTTCCTGAAGAAACACGGTTGTTCCGTACTGTTTTGGCCGGATTTGGCATCTTGCCATTACGGTAAAAAGGCCATGGAGTGGTACGCCGCCAACAACGTGCAGGTGGTTCCCAAGGACAAGAACCCTCCCAACACGCCAGAGCTCCGCCCAATTGAGAAATACTGGGCTATTGTCAAGCGGAACCTAAAGAAGACCAAAACTGCTAAGGACGAGCAGCAGTTCAAGGCAAACTGGCTTTCTGCGGCGAAGAAGGTGGACAAGGTGGCTGTACAAAATCTGATGGCAGGGGTCAAGCGTAAGGCCCGGCAATTCGGATTTGGAAAAGCGGAAGCCTAACTGAATATTTTTCCTGAATTTTATACTAATTGAACTTGAAAAGAAATTTAATTTGATTTTTTAAATAAACGATTTCACCGATTTACACGCGTTTTCCCTTGACCAAATTTTGACCGTATCACCCTTTAGCAAGAAATGTCATTTTATTTCTAGCAGTTCTCGTTGTCAAATTTTTTGAGCAGTCAGCGATAATTTCTGTTTTGATCACATCGTCATCGCGCTTTCATCGCGATTAATCGTGCCAATCGCAAAAAATGCTTTCAGCACAAAGAAATAAGTCGTCATCGTGGAAATTTTCATGTCTGGGAAGCTTCATCTAACGCTCATCGTGGGAGTGTTACCCCCCCTCTCCACTTTTTTTTAAGATCACCACACCCTGTTTAAATAAGCATAACTCGTAATTAAAACATGAAAAGGTACCCGCCCCGTCACATAAGGTCACCAGGAAGTATGTATAGCCCCGAACGCAACAACACCCGGGGGGCGGGAGGATGGGGGTGTTTAGGATAAAGCGTACCAATGAAAGGCAAAGGGTAAGTGCACCCTTCTTTTTTGGGAAATGCTTCAAACTTTGGAAAAATGCTCCTTAGATGCGTTTGCCTGGTATAATGCAATCGGAGGTATTAACCTCTGGTTAGCGCTTGCCTGGTGTTTTGACGGGTCTTCAGTTTCTTCAAGATTGTATAGTTTTGACGGGTTTTAAGTTTCTGAATTTAAGAGTCGTCAAAACGAAATTAAGACCTCCAAACGAAGACTTCAAAATGAAATTGAGACTCGTCAAAATGAAATTCAAACCCGTCAAAACTACCTCGAAGATTGCAGAGCGAAGCTCCGCTATACAATCTTGAAGAAACTTAAGACCCGTCAAAACAACCGGCAAGCGCTAACCAGAAGGTAAATACCTCCGATTGCATTATACCGGACAAACGCATCTAAGGAGCATTTTTCCAAAGTTTATGGAGCATTTCCCCAAAAAGAAGGGTGCATTTACCCTGCTGCCGAATCGGGTAATTGAGGGAAGTTAATCATGTGTTGAAGAGCTAGGAAATGGGAGATCATTGGCGGGTTCAAACTGCACTGCAAACCTACTATTTGCCCTCTTTCATACCGAGGGACCGCTACTCAAAACTCTACACAAACGGAGCTGTCATAATGTGGGGTTCATCAATATCGCTTCGTTTCAATCAAACTCATCACAAATCTAAAACTATGACCAGGAGGGCCAATTTAAAAAGAGCGAAGGAGGGGGTGTAGTTTGCTTTTGCCCTCGTCGAATTGTAAGACAATAATGGGTGATGAGTTGTACGGCTTGTTGGCTCCGCCCAGCGTGCTCCCTTGTCCCTCATCGTGATGCTCAGGGCATCTGCATCTTTCAATCAGCGACTGCACGACCGACCAAGCAATCAAAAGATGACAGACGTCTTCGGGCAAATGACGAGTGAAAGGGGCCCAGGGCATGTGTAATTCCAAATGATGGGTTCGATGGGATGGCTCTTATCGCGGAGAAATATGAGAACCTGTGTCAATTGTCTTTGCCAGTAGTAGCTTCCGGGGGCACCCACAAATACTCGATCGCCATTCTGAAACGAGAGAGAAAAAGAAAGTTAGAATGGAAGAAAGGGGAATGGAATTATGATTAATATTAATTGTATTGGAGTTGAGTGGAATGACGAGAGGTAATTATGTAATAACTGAGTAGGCTTAGGCCCATGCACGTTGTCAGAAGAGGGTCAGGGGGCTTGGCTTTTCTTCATGACACTAGAAAAGGGGTTATCGTGAGCAGACATCGAGGGGGATTTCTGCGTAATAATCGATTATGTCACGCAAGTATGAAGGGAAATATGAAGAGATGAATCTGGCGTTTGATGAGTTCTTTTAAATTGTTGAATACATAGAAGGGAGAAACTGTAAAGGGCGAACACAAAATTATTGCAAAACTTACAACTAACGGGAGCTTTTTCTCACTGGGATAGAAATTAACCAAATTTTTGCACAGTTCCTCTTTGCAGTGTATTGTTTACATCCTGAGAATTGCGCAGGTGTGTATTTTGTTGCAGTCAAAGATGGAAGTGACTCAAGTGGAGACACGCGAATAAATGTTGTACGCCCACATACTTTGGTCACTTACATCGTGCTTTGGGAAAATGCTGCTGTAATTCAACCGCCTCGTGAGTACTAAAAAGGATCAACGACCGGTTGACTTTGGATCACCAGCGCCGAACAGGAAGGAAACCGGGAGAAACATGTAGGAAGACAGAAGGAGAAGTTAAGGGTAATTTTACCCGAAATCCCATCATTTTAACACGTGATGTTGCCAAAAAGGAAGGCGTTTCGCAAAGTTATGTCCAGAAGGTCAAGGTAAGAGCTGGATTACAAGCCAAGGATGCCAAGAACCGCGATGATGCTAGGAAGCTCTACTTCGGAGATGTTGACCAGATACAGCTGCTGTGTGATGGATGACGAAACATGTCATGGATTTTAAAAATGCTATAACTTTCTTTAATAAGCATCTAGACGATTGAATTTTCTCTACTTTTCCTAAATCATAGGAAGTTACGTTTCTGCAACGAACTCACATTTTTTTGACATTTCTGAAGGGCTGTTAAAAAAAAAGTTACGAATAAGGTGTTTCGGGTCATATTGACATGATTTCAAAACTCACATTGTGGAAACTATATATGCCCAAATTTTAAAGTCTTTGCAGTAAACATGCTAATCAGAGTTCCAATTTTCAGTTTCTGGTGAGTACTGCCCTTTTGAACCCGATTGGCCACAAGGCATCTGTGCCGGAAGAGGGCATGATTTGCCACGATCCGTGAGGCGGTGATAGATACAAATATTCATCGGATCATGCTTTTCGACGGCTCAAGCTTCATGATATTTTGTAAGTAGTCTACTTCTAGCCTAGAAATGGACCAATGATTATATTTGCCATTCCGGGACAATCCGAATACACTGGGGGAACCCGAAATTACCAAAATCGGGTAAATACGGTAAACAGCACAGTAATATGAATTCGTTAGTTTCCAAAATCAAAGAAAAGCTGATCAAAAGGTTCCCTCGGAGTATCCGGGTTGTCCTGAAATGGTCCATTTGGTCATTTGTCCATTTAATGACTAGAAGTAGATTGTTTACAAAAATTCGAGAAGTTTGAGCCGTCGAAAGGCATAACAGGTTGCCCCGGCCATCCGGATTGTCCTTGAGTGGCCAATATGATTGGTCAATTTAAAGGCTTGAAGTAGATTATTCATGGAAAAACCATGAAGTTTGAGCCGTCGAAAGGTATGTTTCGGCGAAAATTCGTTTTTGTCCCCTCTAAATGGTTCCCACAGTGCATATGGGTTGTCTCGGAATGGCCAATATATTCATTGGGCCATTTCTAGGCTAGAAAACTTATAAAAAATCATGAAGTTTGAGCCGTTGGAAGGCATGTTTCGGTGAAAATCCGTATTTGTCCCCTCCAAAAGGGTTTCCCCGGGCATCCGGATTGTCCCAAAATGGCCAATATGGCCATTGGTAAATTTTAAGGCTAGAAGAAGACTATTCACGAAAAATTTGTATCTGTCACCGCCGCACGGATCGTGGCAAAATATGCCCTCTTCCGGCACAGAAGCCTTGTGGCCAATCGGGTAGTACTTACCAGAAACTGAAAACTGGGACACTTATAAGCTTTTTGCCTGCAAGTACTTTAAATTTGGTCATATAATTTTTCCACTATGTGAATTTGAAATCTGGGTCAATATACCCGAAACACTATTCGTCACAAAATGTTAATTGTATGATAAGTTACCTTTACTAGACGTAGCAATTAAATATCAGATTTAAGTTAGTATGTAAAACTATAGATGTAACAAGGATAATCACATTTAACTTGATTGTATCAGGAAACCGCTCTATTTTGACGTCGCCGTTCTCGTTGACTGACTAGTCTCAGATAGAATCACTATGCATAGACTAGACTAATGTTCTGTCGAATGGGTTGCCAGTTCACCCGATGTCCCTGTGGCAACATCCTTCCCCGAATGCGGTCAACTGGCCTCAATGACCGCACGATTACTGCTGACATCGAGTACCGTCAATTTCGATACAGATCGGCGCAGAGCTCCTCCCGCAGTCTGGATCACAACCATATCCGGTGCTCTGATCGTCTTAATCACGGTCTCACGTAACCAACTGTTACGTTTACTAACCGATGAATAACGATTATCAAAACAAACGTTTACTCTACTAAAATGTGACAGATCAGTCACTATTTTCCGAGCGGTAGATTGAGTAGACCAGCTCGACAAAATTTCGTCTATCTTGACATCTGTAATAGCAAAATAGACCTATCGAGCAAAGTGACGATCGACTCGACTTCTATAATTGGCCCCATAATATCCAATGTATGTAAACTAAGCTTTGAACATGTATAAAACTACCCTGCAAATTTGATTATTATCCAGTTACATGAGATTTTATAGTAAATTAAGTATTCATTATGTTGTCAGTGAAATTGGACTGCTTAATCCCCGAAGGAACAACCTAAAATTTTAGTTCAAATTCCATCAAACAAAACATCGACGAAAAAAAAAACGAAAACCTGGCAACCCTTCTCCGCCAAAACTGGGCTCCAAACACATAGTAATACCTCAATCTCCGCAAACAAATAGCATTTTCACCACGACCATCGGCAATCTTGAAGGCCGGCAGTAAAACAGTTATGACCTCGCCAGCATCCACAATATCATATCACACGCCATCCGATAGGCAGACCTCCTAGACAACCCCCAGCATAGAAGGCCATGGCCGCCACCATGGCGACGGTCAAGGTTGCGAGGCTCCGATGCCTTATTTGTACATGATCATAGGCACTCTTTGTGTCGTCTGCCGCTTGCTCACTTCTACGACCATCAACTTTTATTCATCCGGACAGAACAATGGACAATAAGATGCGCAGGAAGAGAAATTATGAAGCATTTCGCTTGCTTTGGCGGAAGGGGGCTCGGTTAGATTAATTCGCTCTCTGTTCCGGCGACATATTATTGCCATGAGCTGCATCCTCAACAAGTTCATAAAATATTTATTGGGTTCCAATAGATTTGCGTTTTTATCATTAGGTGTATGCAAATTGCTCAATGTTCCATGTTCCATGAATCACAGACAAACAGACGGTGGTTGGAATTTTAAGGTTACGCAACTGTCGCATTCTGCACTGCAACGCTGCTAGAAATGAGACCGAGTGGCAAATACAACGACGGAATTCGCATAACTTTGCCATCTCACGATTTCGGAACAAGCCATGTTCTGTTTTCGGGCCTTCGGCTTCTGGTCAGCGCATCATATGGTGATCGACCAAATGGGTAGATAAACCCAGCGATCAAGAGGCACACCAAAGTGCCAGAAAGAATCAAAAAGAGATTAGCATACATGGCTTTTAACATTCTTCCGTACAATGTTATCGCCGTTTCTCGCTGTCCTACTCCATCCCGAGTTCCCTTTTTTGGAACATGGATATTCGCTTTTCGAATTCACTAACCACCGTTTAAGGGCAGACTGACTGCGCTGCTGCGCGCTCCCGCAGCTCCCAGAACAATAAACATAAAAGTGAAAAAGATCCGAAAAAATTGTAAAACCAATTCAAGTCGATCCTCCCCCGGGCCCCAAAACACCAAACGACAAATCCACCGACGAGAGACAGAAAAAAACATGACAAATTGAGAACCTTTAAAATACATTAAGAGGTACGACGACATGTGAATTATATCTGGTTCTGGTGTCGTTCTGTCCTCCGAGCCTGCTTTTTTTTTTGCGAGGAAAATTCAAGCTGATCGTACTTGACCCTGTAATGCGATATTGAGATCATTGTGATGACAATCTTTATCGGGTCTGCTCATGTTATGGGTGAATTTTCTTAACGAGAAGAAAAACGATCTGAATTGGCCGGTTTACTTCTTTTGATCCCCATAGACCGCGAACTGAAAAATCGTCAAGATCTGTCATAATCTACATCGGACCTCGCACGGGAAAGCAAATCTTCGATTTGTCCATCTCTGAGCAAAAAAATGTAAACAATTCGATTGTCAACGACCGAGAATCCGAAAATAGACATTCGAATATGTTTATATTTATGCGCCGCCATTGGAACGGTGCGCAATTCCCACAGCAGCAGTAGCTTCCATCATCACATTAAACACAGAAGACGACGTCAGCAGACAATCATTCCTCTGGCTGAAGAAGGGGGGAGACATTGCGTAAAATGTTCCTCCCGGAATACAACGTGTGCGGAATTCCTTTTATGTTGCAGCATGTTGGTTCTTTCTTATATATATATATTTATGCGGGCTCTCAGCAGCTCCTCAGCATAAGCATACTGCATGCGATGAGCGATAAACTGTTTGCGCAGAACCCCTTTTGTTTATAAATCTATAAGGTGCGCTGCGCAAGGCATATCGCCGCAAAGCCAGCCATTTATACACACAGATATTACAATTCAATATAAAAATTTATATTTATTACCTTGTCGATTGTTCCTGCTCAATCGATTTGTATACAATGCGCCGAAATGGGATGTTTTTTGTTAGTCTGTTGCTTTCTCGCGGTGTGCATCGTCGTCGTATTTCTTTATCGCAGAGCTGTCAAAAATGTACTTTTTGATAGGCACCGCCTGCTATGCAGGGTGGAGCAGGCGATGACAACCTTGTTGTTGTTCGAGCTGATGCTCAGCGTTCGGGAGGATCGCGGCATCGATCGAACCGATTGTACGATAACTTTTCGCAATCGATGCACCCCCCCGCAAAGCCTAACAGAACCACCCATTACCGGAACATCCGCGGGGCGAGGGCCGAGGGGGGTGATGTGACGGAAATTAGCCTTTAAGACGGCGATTAGGTCCAGCACGCCTTAACGCCGGTTATAGACTAACTGCACAGAAAAAGCTAACCCCCACTGTTCACCATGAGAGTATGAAAGATAGAAACAGCCATCGTGCTCTCTGTCCTTTTTTCTTACACACGAATTTCTGAACACAAGGGCACCAGTATCTGTCAAATCTGAGGTGTGACGTCACTGTGATTTGGACCATTCCCGCATAATCACAAACCATTCCTGCACCATTTCCCTTACTGTTGACGACCGTTTCCGTTATTGTTACGACATTTACCCTTATAGTTGACAACTATAAACTAACATTCTCCTATAAAGTTTTAACAATAATGGTAAAAGGCCAAATAACAATATGCTGAATAGGCGGTTAGGTTAGGTTACCGTGAAAAAAATGGAAATTTTCACGAACAAAATTGTTGCTGTACTCTATGCCAAAAAGGTGGTATATAATCCAGACCGAGTGCAGACAATAAAAAACCTTTCAATGACAATATGGCATACATTAACAATATGTGTTAATGTAGAGTTTGTATGGTGAAGATACGATTAAACTAATCGATAAAAATAACAGAAAATGTGATAATATATCTTACATTCGAAATATAGTTTTGACTATACAGCAAATTAGTTTTCGTTATGCAGGTTGCCAGTGCGGAACTGTAGTAATCCTCAGAGTACAGAGATATGCGGAAGCAGCCATCTTGAGCCAATCGAGCAGCGAGAACTGTCAAAATCCGAGCCAAACGAGCATGTTTACTGTTTGCTGAAATGTTTCGATTGCTAAGTATTGCAATGGAATTAAAATAAAAGGTTTATATTTATTACGCTTCAAAATCAAAAATAAAACATGCGTATTCTGAAGAACTCGTGGTGTTAATACAATAATGTAATATTTTATTATTCTCTGTGTTCGATAATGTTTCTTTTGATGCTGAGATGAAAATTTAGCGGGATTTGAACAGTAGGCCATTTTTCACTTCAGTCAATTCACTTAACTGGTGTCGTGTTGGGAAGATTCCGAAGATTATAGCAATGTTTCTGCTCTGACACAGAGTCCAACGTCAGTATTTTGAAGAGAATTCTGTTCCAGTGTCTAATTGTGTCTGTTTGTTTGGTTCGCAGATCTCCTCATAGGCGTTCAATAATGGAATCGCCAAGTTTGAAGTCAACATTAGGAATCATCCTCAGAGTACAGAGATATGCGATGATTCGTGAGTTTTTAGACCCCTGCGGTTTACACGAGACCCCGCAACACCCTCCAGATTAGAAAAATTAATATAAACTAAAAATAATTAACTGTTTTTGGTTCATGACGTCTATATAAGGTCTGGCCCAGTGGTCACAACAAAATAAAATAAATAAAAAAATATGCGCACAAGACACAAACCTCCCTGTACCCCTTGCGCACGCCACACAAGAGCTCGGAGAGTGACATGCTACACTATTTTTTTATTCCTTCGCTCCGTGATTGTTTATTGTGTGCGCTGTAAAACTTAAATTTTCAACCGATTCCAGTCTATCGACGATGGAAAATTGGCTCTATATCGCTACTCGATTGTCAAGTCCCAGCGGTTGAAAGTTAATGTGGCAAAAATTCAATTACCTCCAGTTAAATTCACTAGAAATGACCCATGTTATCGGGAGGAAATGCTTTTGCCCAGTAAATGACATTTTTTATTATGATTATTTCCACAATTCAGCATTTATAATAAACGTTTGAACCGATTTTTTTTAATCAGAACCTATGCACGCCCATGGAAAGTTGAATAGTGATACGTCATCACTCGTCGGCTCAGCAATGTTTACAATATTTTTGCTTCCAAAACAAGCAAGCGATGCGTTGCTCCAGACCTTATATAGATGTCATTGATTGCTAAGGCCATCTACTGACAGAAAGGTCACCCACAATAGATACATTTACGTTCCGTTGACGTAAATTCTAGACAAAATAGTCAAAACGTCGAAAGCAACATTTGTAAACAATTACTTCTAGCGTATTTTTCTGGGATCTGCTGGCATGAGCATTAACATGATCATGAGCATGATTGACCGCCCGTAGTTGCTACTCAGTTGTTGCCAGATCAGCTGTTATTACACAGAGAACCAACAGATGATGCTTGGGACTAACATACATCTTCAATGTGTAAAAACTGGTGATCCCAAACTAAGGCA
The DNA here is from genome assembly GCA_024533555.2 of Aedes koreicus. Lineage (NCBI taxonomy): Eukaryota > Metazoa > Arthropoda > Insecta > Diptera > Culicidae > Aedes > Aedes koreicus. Next base: position 18,596 of record JAHHFK020004751.1, on the reverse strand, counting down.
ATACTGGCGCCGGCCTCACCCGAATGCAGGTCAAGTAGGGAATGGGTAGGAAAATGTTGACGTGATACTCGCTTTATTGGAAGCCGCGGAATCCACTGCACTTCCACGAGAAATCATTGGGATTTTGGATAACAGGATTGGATGGCAGCAGGGTTCGTTTTGGTAAACGATAAGCTGTCAAGTGTAATTAGTACCGATTTCCGATTTGAACCGATTTAAACCAACAGTAAGGATGCTATTGGGGCCACTCACAAAGTGGGATTGTGGTTTTTCATTGGGAAAACAAAGTAATTTCAAACAATGCTGAAGGAGTTATAAACTATGTACACGAAACATGCGTAACTTGGTAAGTTATTTTTAGATTTAATATTACCTATTTTCTTATAGTTTTCCAGCAAATTCTCAATAACTTCAACATGATCCGCACTTTTAGTGTTTCCTAGAAAGTTCGTAACAACCAGTCGAAATGATTTCCACGCTTCTTGCTCATCAGGAGCCAAAACTGCGAAGAAATGTTTGACCTCAATCAATTTTTTTATTTGAGGACCCACGAAAACACGAATCTTTCCTTGCATCCGATATGTTTGGGAATACTGATTTCAGATATTCAAATGCAGGTCCATTCTTTTCCAACGCTTTTACAAAATTCTTGAAGAGTCCAAGTTTTATATGTAACGGTGGGAGAACGGTGGGTTTGATCTTTATCCACGAGAGGAACACATTTCACGTTTTCTTCCCCAAGAGTCAAACTTGTCCTCTTTGGCTTAGGCTTTTTGAACGTAATGCTCCTTACGTGCTCGGCTGTCCCATTCACAGAGAAAGCACGTGTATTTTGTGTACCCCTGTTTTAACCGGGTCAACATGGCCTTAAGATCGGAGCAAATCTATAATAATTATTGGTTTGATCTGTAAACAAATCATCTGAAAGCTCATTTTTATTTATCTCTTCCGCTCAGCTACTCTCAATGTATGCTTCCCTAAGCAGTCCCTACGCATCCTGCACGGCCAGCCATTTGAACTCAGTTTTGAGTCGATTTTGACTCACTTTCGTCAATAGTGGAGTCATTCAAATTTGAGTAAATGTAACTGGGACTGACAAGTCGACAAATAAAAAAAATCGACTCAAATCAAATGGATGTTTTTTGATTTGTCGACTTGTCAGTCCCAGTGACGAAAGTGAGTCAAAATCGACTCAAAACTGAGTTCAAATGGCTGGCCGTGTGCAATAACCCAACTATAAATTCACAATACAGCAATGGACGAATCCAGGTTAAAAAAGAAGAAGACACCGAGTGGTGATAAATCTGACAGCTCCCATGTTAAAGTACAGGACGAAAATTTTAAAATGCTTCTGAAAATTCAAATGAAATTTAAATTAAAATCAGTTTGTTGTATGATGTAAGAAAAATCCAAAACTGCACAATAGAGGCATTATTTTAATTTTATTTTTATTTTTCTGAAAATGTCTTTATTGAGTAGTTTTGGATTTTTCTACGACAAAAAGCATTCGGAAATCGGATGATTGTCCGTATGACGATCATCCATGTTTCGTATGACAATCAACCAAATTTAATATGATGTTTTTTTTCAAAACTTTGTAGATCATTAGCTATTTATGAATTAATTGAAACAGTTCAACGACATAAATTTATTTCACATTACACTTCCTCAACCATTGGGAAAAGGTTGCAACGGGAGCACAAAAATTGATGGAGTTTCGGAAGCATTTTCCCGTGACTCCGTAGGAAGTGAGCGGGTTTCGATCCTCTATTCGTGATGGTACCAGTTCTGATAGATCATTGCACGATGGCGTCATCAATGCAATTTTGACAATTCAGGGAGCTTGTTTACGTTGACTTAGAATATTTTCGGTAAGATCGGTTTGAGATTTTACGCTCTGATTTATTACGACTGAAGTAAAATTGCTGAAAAACAGACACTAGTGCTTATTTTCACATCATTTCCTGAATCTAATCATACAGAATCCGGAAAAAGCCAATGAAAAATATCGTGAGCGCGGTTCAAATTCTAACACCTTGTAAACAAGCTCCCAGAAATGTCAAACATGTGAGGTTAATACGTTTCGTGCAATGATCTATATCGATTGAAGGTTTTTACCGAATGATGTAAAATGGAATGTTTGTCATCCTCATTTCAAATAATTTGCGTTATAGGGCTTTTCCAATGCAATATGCATTCCACTTTGGGATAACGATTTTTCATACAGCGTGCATTCGAATTTGAACGGGAGGTCACTTCGCGTATTATTAATTGTTCAACATTAGAAGGATAATCATCTGGTTTCTTTTTTTTTTAACGAGTTTATTTATTTGTTCAGGCTCAATCGAATCAACTTTACAGAGCCAAGTTTTCGTTTTATATACATTAAATATATTTAAATAAAAAAAAATATCTAAAACTAAGTTAAATGAATAAAACCGATTACTCGCGGTCGTCTCGAGGTTAATTGGATTTACAATTTTATGGATGGGAAAATTGAGGTGGGAATATCATACAAAGTTTATTAAACAATAGTTTTCTGATATCTACAACTTAGAATTATAATACAAGGTATTGTTTTGAAAGTTTTCAAGCCATTCTTTACGTTTGTCAGTTAGGCCCCAACGAAAAATCTTTGTCGAATTGCGCACCTAATATGACGTATCTAAGTTTTTAAAGTTTTGAAATTATCTTTGATCAACCTCAATTGAATTTGTCAACTAAGCAAATGAAAATGTCAGAACATATTGGCGTTCGAAAGTGAAATTCGGTTTCGAAAAATTCCGATATTGAAATGAATGATAACATTCTTTTATCTTCGTATTGAATGCATCAATTTAATGATTCTCAATCATTTTCTTCGGTTTTTATAACCAATACCTTCGCTTATTCCGACCATCATTTTGATGGTGAGCCATTTGCAAGTTTTAGCTTCACGTTTGATTGACAATGTTTGATATATTGTCATTTTCACGACTATTTAGATTCCTGTGATAATCATGCATTGTCTTTTTTTCCAATTTCGCACTGTCAACCTGACATATCAGTGGCGTTTCGCTCGACAGTGAAAACAAATTTGTTTTCAAAACAATTTTCTCTGAAACGCTGTTTTGGTTAATTTACTATACTCACGAATAATTGGAAAAGTTTTTGTACTAATAATCAAGTGATTCCCTTATGGCAAACATCATAGCAGAAGTAAAGAATCGGCGGGCTTCAATTAACACAGTGTACCATGTGCTGTACGGCTATTCCTTTTTGGGCCTCTCAAAAGCTCAGCTCTCGACAATTTATAAAAAAGGCAAAACCACTATAGCCAACTGGATCCAAAGATATGAGGAAGATGGATATTTTAACAGAACAGCCTATGCTAGAACTGCACAAAAATTTGGAGCCGAAGAGCGTCGCTGGTTAGTCCTGCTTTATCATGCTTAACCGACAACGTTCTTGGGCGAAGCAGCAAAACTAAGCAATACAACGATCTCTGTGGCTTCAATTTGTAGAATCCTTCATCACGAAGGCATGACATGGAACCATTGAACGTAGAGCTCTACAGATCAGGGAGGACGATGTCCTTAGATATTATAATGAATTTTCTGCAATTGAATGGGATTACCACAATCTTCTTTTCAATGATGAAGTCAATTTCATTTTCTATCTCAATCCCATGTTAAATTCCGTTTACTGAAACGGAAAAGTAAAGAATCGAAAAGAAATTTCTGCAGCAGTTTCCACCTGAAAAGAACGAAAAATAAAATTGAAATTTGTAAGGTTTCCACGCAATCTAATAGGAGCTGTCACTCTTACTTTCGGAAAAACATTCCGCTCAATTATTCCGTAAGTGAAGGTGACATTTCGTTCTATGCAGATCAATTGTCAAAATTCCGCTTGGTAATATTGAACAAAATTCCGTAACCTCTTTACATTTTAAGTCGATACTGGCCTTAAGACAGAAATTTGCGTCTGTTCCTAAATTTACAAGACACTAAAACTGGAATGAAAGCTTACATGACGTGACGTAGAATTAAGTTGAGGAACACAAAATGATGTTTAACAAATGTTGCTACTCATAATGCAAAAACGAATGCTTCATAATGGCTATTTCGATCTCAAGGGCCTAGTTCTAGTTCCCGTCAGAACAATTCGAAAATTGATAATGAAATTTAACAATTCAAAGTGGTGGTAATAAATAGCTCCTATAGGATTAATTTGTTTCCTTCACCTCCAAATGCGAGGTCTCCTCCTTCATTCATCTTTAAAATGAGAATATTTAAATTAAATTAGTGCTAAGCCCGGTCGTTGGCCATCGCTGAAAAATATTTTAAGGATGCTAGAAGTTGTCGCCATGTTTAGATTGATGAATGTCATATGCAAATGAACTCGTGCTACGCTGCGTTTTAATTTTTACTTTAATTTGCAAGCATTACAATAACGTGCAATGAAATTCAATTTGTTAAATATTGTATTTCACGTCGAGCACTCGTTTTAAAATGGATCACGAAAGAGAACAAATTTTAACTTGTACCTTGTTGGGATGCGTGAAACCGACTGCGTTCATAATAAGTTTGCTATTGTTATAAGAACCAAAGACAACGATCATGTAAATTTCAGGCATTCAAATCTCAGTATTCAGTCTAGGGGCTATTTTTCAACGCATTACGGACTTAGATTTAAGGTTGCTAAATATATTTTAGGAGTTGTTGTTAAAGTAGCATGCGGGACGTGATTTTGAGTGTGACAGTACTTATTATTTAAGGATTCATGTAAGGATTTAACAAATACAGTAAATAGAAATATACAATTGAGTCTTTTTTAAAATTAAAAAAAAAACAATTTAAGTGCAACAAGGATTGCATAACTCGTAATATTCATTATTTCTAAGATTGTACTGTACTATTCGTTGTTTCATTCAGTTTATTTTCGGATGGTGCATAAAAAAATCAAATTTTCGTCTTCATCTTCAGCATCCTGCACCCTGGAAGCAATTGATGCAGAAAAGTCACTCTCACGTACATCTAAGGCGGACTCAGCAGAACTCATGAACCCTGATAAAAAAATCCTTAAACGAACGATATCACAAATCCTCCAACCATTTCTTTAATGGTTTAGATGATACCCCAAATAGGTCGTTAAGAAAAATAACCACACGAAATTTATTAGGGAATGCTTCTCCAATTTGACTTCTCAGGAGCAAATTTTCGATGTGCTTCTGCAACAAAGAAAGCTTTAAAGTTTGATGCTGATGTGTTTCCTTTAGCTTTGCGAATGCATCCGTGACTTTCCTAACTTCTGCTTGGTAGCCATTTTTGACGTTGTGGGCGACACGGCACTCTCGTCGGATGCGAAGGAATTGCTCATTTTCTCTCATTGGCAGTAGATGCAAACAGCTAGCTGGAGGTGTTGATTCATCCGTCAATGCATCGTGTTGATGACCTGGTGCAGCGAGTATGGTGTTTGCCTTTTTTTTTATGAATTCATTTATTTGTACAGGCTCAATCGAATCAACTTTACAGAGCCAAGTTTTCATGTTTATATACATCAGTTATCTTAGAACTAAGGTTAAGGGGGTGGAACCGATTACTCGCGGCCGTCTCGAGGTTAATAGGAATTACAATTTTATGGATGGGAAAATTGCGGTGGAAATTTTAAACAAAGCAAAAGGAACAATGGTTTTCTTAAATCTAGAATTTCAAATTACAATTTTTTAATTGAACGTTTTCAATTTAAAAAAAAAAAATTCACTCACTCACACGCACACACAACACTCAAACACACAACCACAATCACACACCGATGCACACAATCCTCACAAATTTAACCTAAACAAGTAAGTTAATCAAACTACAATCTAAGGCTAATGTTAGTCAAAAACACATAAATGAGTTTCATAAATTCCAGATCGCGTGCAGCCAAAATGTCTCGAATCGGTACATTGGGTTGTCTACCTCGAGCCCGAAGGGAATCATAAAGCTCAGATCTGACTCCACGATGCTCAGCACAATACCAAATTACGTGATCTGCGTCCTGGTAACCTTGTCCACATTCACAGAGATTGCTATCTCCCAGCCCAACACGGAACAAATGAGCGTTTAAAGAATAATGATTGGACATGAGGCGAGACATGACACGAATGAAGTCTCGACCCACATCCAATCCCCTGAACCAACATTTTTTAGACACCTTAGGAGTGATAGAATGTAGCCATCGCCCCAAATCTCCTTTACTCCATTTATACTGCCAGCTATCGAGTGATATCTGACGAAAAATATAGAAAAATTCGTTGAAGGCGATTTGTCGGTCATAAATATCGCCTTCCATAGCGCCCACCCTTGCAAGTGAGTCCGCTTTCTCATTGTTAGGAATCGAGCAATGAGAAGGGACCCACACAAAGGTGATAATAAAAGAACGTGAAGATAAAGCACTTAGAAGACCTCGTATTTTCATAAGAAAATAAGAGGTGTGCTTTACCGGCCTCAAGGAGCGAATAGCCTCTATAGAACTAAGACTATCCGTGATAATGAAGTATTGATCCGGTGTAAAAGAGGCAACAGTCTCAAAAGAAAAATGAATTGCTGCCAATTCCGCGACAAAAACAGAACAAGGTGCTTGAAGTTTACGAGCGACGCTATAATTTTCATTGTATACACCAAAGCCAGCGGAGTCCTTTATCAAAGACCCGTCAGTGAAAAACGTTTTGGCGGGATCAACTAGGCCAAACTTTGCAGCAAATATCACCGGAGCAATCATAGGACGATGATGCTCTGGGATTCCACGAAGCTCCTGCTTCATGGATAAATCAAAATGAACCGAATTTCCGAAGTCGGAGAAGCAAACACGATTGGGAATATTCAGCGAAGGGCTGACATCCTGTGTTATGTACAAATGGTACAAAGTCATGAAGCGGGTTTGAGGATTCAACTCAAGGAGCTTCTCAAAATTTTCGATCACCCGGGGGTTCATAACTTCACACCTGGTGAGGAGCCGGAGAGATAATTCTGAAAACCGATCCGAGAGTGGCAACATGGCAACCTAACGCGATACGAAGACACCGATATTGAATACGTTCCAGTTTAATGATATGCGACCGAGCCGCTGACTGAAAACAAAAACTACCGTATTCCATAACCGACAAAATCGTTGTCCGGTACAACGTTAGAAGATCTTGTGGATGAGCTCCCCACCAGGTCCCGGTAATTGTGCAGAGAAAGTTGACCCTTTGCTGGCATTTTCGCTTCAGATACTCAATGTGGGATCTCCAGGTGCACTTTGAATCGAACCAGACCCCAAGATATTTAAATGACATAGAATGAGTTATCGGTGTACCCCAAATTTGAAGCTTCGGTTGTGCAGGGTTATGCTTCTTAGAAAAAACAACCAACTCAGTTTTCTCCGTAGAGAATTCGATACCTAGCTCTAGAGCCCAAGTAGACAAACTGTCTAAGGTATTCTGTAAGGGTCCTTGCAGATCGACCCCATTGGGTCCAGTGACAGACACTACGCCGTCATCTGCAAGTTGTCTCAACGTACAATTCTCACTCAGACAACCGTCAATGTCTTTGACATAAAAATTATACAAAAGGGGGCTTAAACATGATCCCTGGGGGAGACCCATGTAGCTAAATCGAGAAGCTGTAGAGTTTCCATGAGAAAATCTCATATGTTTCTCTGACAGCAAATTGTATAAAAAATTGTTCATTAATGGTGAAAAACCACAAACGTGGAGTTTATCTGAGAGAACTTCAACAGATACTGAATCAAAAGCCCCCTTTATGTCCAAGAATACAGAAGCCATTTGCTCTTTTTTAGCAAAAGCTAACTGAATCTCTGTGGAAAGCAACGCGAGACAGTCGTTCGTTCCCTTACCCCTACGGAAACCATATTGAGTATCTGAAAGCAGGTTGTTCGTCTCAACCCATTTGTCCAGACGGAAGAGGATCATTTTCTCCAATAACTTTCGAATGCAGGATAACATCGCGATGGGTCGATAGGAGTTGTGGTCGGACGCGGGTTTACCAGGTTTTTGAATGGCAATAACTCTCACCCGTCTCCAGTCATCCGGTACAATGTTGAGAGCCAGAAACTGATTAAACAAGTGCAACATGCGCCTCTTAGCGACGTCTGGAAGGTTCTTAAGCAAGTTGAACTTGATTCTATCAGCCCCTGGAGCCGTATTGCCACACGAAAGGAGTGCGAGAGAGAGTTCTACCATTGAAAAAGGTTGGCTGATCTCATCTATCGAATTCGTGGTTTCGCGAGGAAACATTTGTGCAGGCACAGAATCTGGACAAACTTTTCGCGCGAACTTGAGGATCCATTGGTCCGAATACTCCTCGTTCTCGTTGTTCGTAATTCTGTTACGCAATCTTCGCGCCGTATTCCAAAGGGTATTCATCGACGTTTCACGCGATAGTCCGTCCACGAATTGTCGCCAGTAACCGCGTTTCTTGGCCTTGATGAGGCTCTTAAATTCTCGTTCGAGAGCCGTGTACCTTTCGAAATGCTCAGGTGTTCCACGTCTACGAAAAACTTTGAACGCGTCGGACTTTTTGCGGTAAACCTCGGTGCATTGCGGATCCCACCATGGGGAAGGAGGTTTCCTGCGAAATGACGTTCCTGGAACTGGTCGAGTTTGAGCTTGTAGCGCGCTTTCCAAAATCAGGTTGGAGAGGAAGTTATATTCCTCCAGCGGTGGAAGCCCTTCTACCGTTGTTACGGCTTCATCTATTGCTGTCTTGAACCTTGTCCAATCGATATTACGAGTTAGATCATACGTGACGTTGATGGATTCCGCCGGAGTGAGCCCGGTGGTAACCGAAATTTTAATAGGCAAATGATCACTACCGTGGGGATCCTGGATCACATTCCACGTGCAGTCCAACGATAATGAATTCGAGCAAAGTGTGAGGTCTAACCTACTGCCAAGTGAGGATGGACCAGCCAAGCGTGTAATTTCTCCATTGTTGAGAACTGTCATATTGAAGTTGTCACAGAGGTCATATATCAAAGAAGACCGGTTGTCATCGTACAGTTCTCCCCAGCCTATACCGTGAGAGTTAAAATCTCCCATGATCAACCGCGGAGCAGGAAGAACCGAACAAATATCTGAAAGTTGTTTTTGGTTTATTGAGGCTCTAGGAGGAATATAAACGGAAGCAATGCAAAGGCTTTTATTTTTAATAACAGCCTGACATGCGACAACTTCAATACCTGGAATTGGAGGAAAATTCACTCTATAGAAGGAGTAGCACTTTTTGATCCCCAAAAGTACTCCTCCTCCACGTGAATCCTCACGATCAAGCCGAATAATGTTGAAATCGTGAATCGGAAGATCGATTTCGGGTGAAAGCCATGTTTCACAAAGAGCAAATGCATCACAACCGATATTGTGAGCTAAAAATTTAAATGATTCCAATTTAGGAATAAGACTTCGACAATTCCACTGCAGAACAGTGATCAAATCCCCGACCTCATTTGGAAAATTATCCATCGAAGGAAATGATAGCTGCAAGGAGGGGCCACTTTAATGTTAATTTCTTCAAAAAAGTTTTCACAGTGGGAAGCATTGCCATAACAATGCTTTTAAGAGGGTCAGACATTTCGAGGTACTTGAAAATACCTTCCACAATATCATCAAATGAGAACAGCCCAGATGAAGAGGGGGCTTCTGTTCTTAAAATCGGGGCATCAGGGGTTTTGGATGTCCCCGGGAGAGATGGGAAGTCCTGTGTGTAGTTGGCACTTCGAAAACCAGGAGGATTCGGATTATCCTTCTTTACACTGCTCTTTGAATTGGGCATGTGGATTTGGGGCTTCTGTTCAGCTACTTTCACTGCTCGGATGCGTCTTCGCTTCCGCGAAGCACCTTCCGGAAAACTGAAAGATGTCCCCTCCTCAAGCAAGTCCGAATCAGACTCGTCATCTGACAGAGGAGCAAAAGGATTTGTATTGACATCGGGTGGCGAGGCTTTCTTAAGCATTTCTGCAAAAGATTGCCTTGAACGTTGTTTCAGAGAACGTTCCAATTTTTCCCCGCGTTGTTTGTACGCCGGGCATGACGAGGGAGCATGGGGAGGAGTTCCCTTGCAGAAAACGCATTTTAGTGTGTTATCTGCACAGGGACCAGCCTCATGTTTCTCCCCGCAAGTTGAGCAGCGTGCTTTATTGCCGCAATGGGAGGCCGTATGCCCCATCTGCTGGCAGTTTTGGCAGATCATTACCCGGGGTACAAATAACCGCACAGGTAGCCGAAGTTTGTCCAGTTCTAAGTAGTGAGGAAGGGCAGAGCCAGAAAAGGTCACCCGAAAAAACTTATTAATGAAAGAGAGCGAGCCCGGAGAGAATCTCTCAATGGTAGATTCACCCTAATGAAAAAAAACCATAAAGTTGAACAATCCACTATCCGGAATGAATGTCTAATGCGGACCATGCCCAAGGTCCTTTTTCCAGAACGACCAGTTAAATTTTACAACTTAAGATTCTGTGTTTAATGGACATTTTTCTGATTGAACCTGAACTACCAACAGCACATTCTGGATTGCTTGTGGCATTCAGGTGAGAGTGGTAAATTTTCGGGTTGACAGAAAATTTCATGTAACTTCAGCTCGCTAGGTTTGGCAATGAAGTTGCATACTTTTGGTGCTGATTGATATCGCGTGGTGTACTGTAAATAAATATAGATTTCACTTGGAACCCAGGAGATATAACAGATATACACAGAAAAGCTGAGGAGGAGTAAAAGTGAAACGATCATCTGTTTGTTCAGCTCCTGGAGCTTCCATCGCTACCTTCTCTATCCCAGCAGCCCGAGAAGACACCCGTTTTATGATGAGTCAAATATCAAGCTGAACAATGCATTAGGTCCTAAGTAACATTGGGAAATTCGCTTCGTCGACTTTCTCTTTGCGTTCCCACGGCTATGTAAAAATATGTTCACGTATTTTCAACTCACAGCACGGTAATATAAAGTGTAATTAAGGAACCAATACGTCAAAAACATCAGCAAATCGTTAAATAGACTAACGAAAGAGAAAGTCGACGAAGAGAATCTCTCAACGTTAATAAGACCTAATGCATTGTTTAGCTTGATATTATTCCTCGGTGGCAACATAATTGCAATGTTACACTGGAGTCTGATTTTACAACCGACGCCCGTCTCAGTTCGACCCACTTCTTTCCAGACTATGCTACTCAACGGTAGTTTATAACACGAGGGACGGACCGAAATAATCTCATTATTACATATCAGCTCTCAGCTAACGGCACTTCTGTCTTGCCGATGTTCTGGATTTGTGTCCCGTGTCGCAGTTTCACTTAAAAACAAAAGATCACCAAAACGGCTCTTTACAGGACCATTAAATTTGCACTAATCAACCACAACGGCCCTTTTCATGGCAACTATAAATTTAAAAAAAAAGAGCTTACTTCAATGCGAGAAAGTTTCACATGAATTTAGAAAACATAAATTTCGCTAAAACTAAGCAAAATCAGCGTCTGGTATTTTGATAATGGGAATCATGAAGCGTGGAATACTCTTAAGGCCAAGTTGAAGAATGAAAACGTTTTAACAAAATCTAAACGATTTTCGAATTTACCGTGCTCGTCCATAATTTTCCATAGCTTTTTACAGCCAACAGAATCATACATCAATAGGATTAATTGAATGATAGGCCTTTAAATCGATGAATAGTTATTGTGCAGGGACTGGATATTTGTGACAGTTTTGAAGGATCTACTACAACGTAGAGATCGCCCGTGCACCAAACCGGCTTCTGGTAGCATCTTGTAGACCACGTCCAGAATAGTGATCGCTCGGTTGTAGATTGAGCATACAACTCCTTCTTTTCACTACTCCAGTAGCTATTCAGTATCCCAAAAACTACCTTATCAGTTGATGAAGAGAAATAACCAACTTATCTGAGACCATTTTTATAAATTCGATTCCGATACCATCCGTCCGTTTGATAGAATCCGTAACTTCACTTATCGTGGGAGTTGGTATGCCTTCTTCGTTCGTAGTACCGTCGTACACGACACTGAAGAAGTCTGCATATTGTAGACGAAACACGCGTATCTGTCAGGATAAGCAATAAAAGTAGTTGGAATTGACTGGAAATTACTAATCTTTCTTCATATCTTCTTGTAACAGGTATTCCACTAAAAAGCTCGCACTCACCAGGATTCAAAATAAAATGGTTATCCGGTGTTAGCCAGGTGCCAGTGATCATCCAGTTAGACGTAACGATTACTGAAATGCATAGCAGCTTTACGGTGTGAGTCGCCCGATAGCTAATGTCAAGTCACATAATTTCTAAAATATCCAGAGAGTTCATTAGCTGACATGCTCAGCATTATATTAGCATGAATGGAACAATGATTAGAAGATAATTGATTCCAAGTATCTGATATTCTAATTTTCCTAGCTTAAGAGTTTGTTTGGTTGAAATTTCTCTTGATCTCATTTAAATCATTGCATTGCATATTCTCGTCAGTTGACAGCCAGCTGACCAACAATGGGTTAGAAATAGTTTCAGTTACATCCGTCGCATAACTCAGAATCATATGAACTACTTCGATCACGGCTCACAAAATTAAACGGTTCTTTTATTATTCCCAAGCAGATATTATCACCTATCAAGCTGAAGGCAAAGAAGGATTATATGCCAAAATTTTGAAATGGCGTCCGTCTTGAAAAATTTAAATACTGAACGCTAATTACTCGATCATTTTCCGATATAAATTTCCAAATAGACCCCGTAAAAATCTATAACACGATAAGGATCATCCAGCTGGTCAATCTAATCAACACAACCATCACAGCAAACACAATCGTGGCTCTTCCATCATATCAACGTTCAAACCAAACGGTCCTTCGCCTAATTTTTTTATGAGTGAATAATAAATACCCCATTTGAAAAGTACCTGGCATACAATTTATCGCTTGTACGAAATTAGGTTGAAGGCTGCCCAATCTATTATCTTCTTATAGCATTTCAAGCTTATTGCTTTCACAATTTGCTTGTTGCTTGCTCTCAACTTAGTGTTCTAAATTCACTTCCACTGTTATTAATTGGGAGATTTAGATGCCAGTATAAATTGTATTAGAATTATTGTGTGGCAAGTACAATCATACCCTATGCCCAGCGAGCCGAAAAAATTTCCTCAACGAAAAATGCCTTGGCCAGACCGGGAATTGAATCCAGCCACCTCCAGCATGGTGTTGCTTTGTAGCTACGCCTTTGCTGACTGTTCCAAGGGAGACTCCTTAGCAACATTTAATGTAAGGTCTGTATCCACATTAATCCGGACACCTTCAAATCATTGTAACTTTTGAAATATTGCACGTAGGAATGAATAGCTAAGAGTCTATGACAAAAAAGACTATGATTGATGTTCACATTTCATGTTTAGTATTCAGGATGGCGACAAAAGAAAAACAAGTGCGCGAGCGAATTTTGTACGGGTGTACGGCAAATCCTGACTTGTCAATACGGGACCTTGCAAAAACATTGGATTTGCCTAAATCCACTGTTCACGATGTGCTCGAATCATTTTTGGAACGTTTGACGGTGGAGAGGAAACCGAGAAGTGACAAAAACATTGGACGCGCTGATCCTGTCATGGACCGAAAGGTGAAAAGGATATTAACGAAAAACCCAAATCTGTCCATTCGAACGGTGGCTCGTAAAATAGGGATGTCGCCTGATTTTGTCCAAAAATCAAAACAACGTTTGGGACATAAGTCGTATAAAGTAAAAACAGTTCCAAATCGCAACGACAAACAGAACTTGGCAGCAAAATCACGGGCTCTACGTTTGTACTGCGAATATTTGACGAAGTTTTCATGCGTTGTTATGCACGATGAAACTTATGTCCTGGAGGATTTCAAGCAGCTTCCAGGGCTGGCTTTTTATTCTGCTATGGCCAGAAATGCTACAGCTGAGCATTTCAGAACGAAGAAGGCATCGAAATTTCCCAAAAAATACCTTGTGTGGCAAGCAATTTGCATGTGTGTCAAAAAGAGTAAATCTTTCGTCACTACAGGCACAATCAACAAGGAGATCTATCAGAAAGAGTGTCTGCAGAAGCGATTGCTACCCTTCATCAAAAGTCACAAAGAAAAACCTTTGTTCTGGCCCGAATCATGCCACTATGCTAAAACTGTGATGGAGTGGTACCAAGCAAATCAAGTGAACATTGTACCAAAAACCTCAATCCCGCCAAATTGCCCAGAGCTACGACCAATCGAGAGATATTGGTCTCTGATGAAGCGGAAGCTTTCTGGAAAGAAACAAGGAATCAAAGACATCAAACACTTCCAGCAAATTTGGACAAAGACGGCTTCTACGATTTCTGAAGGGTCTGTACAAACACTAATGGACGGAGTTAAGCGCAAAGTTCGAAAATTTTATGCAAATACCGAATAACTATGTTTTGTCTTCACGAATTGTTAAAACACATCCCATGAATCTGAAATAAACAACTACGACGGAAATATAATGCAAAATTTATGTTTTATTCATGTTTTGAGGTGTCCGGATTATTACGGATACAGGCCTTATTATTGCAACAAACGGTTTAACTTAGTCTAATAATTAGGTGTATCAAAGTTACATTGAATTCGAAATTTAAGTATAAGATTTGATGAGACTCTACGCCGTACTTGTTTCATAGCATTGAATTTGATTATATAGCAATTTATTTAAAGAAGTATTAATCAAAGAAAAGTGTTCAATTTCACCCGAAATCTCAGTACACATTTTTTGGTGGGGATTGTTTCAATAATGAGTAATGTTGAATTTAAATATTCGAAATGTAACTGAAATTGAAATTAGAAAAATTGGTCCCATAACATTTTTTCTACATCCAATCACAGCAAGATGAAATCGCTTACAGTTATATCTGATATTTCATCAGTGGGTGTTAGTGGAGAAAGATGAAAAAAGGAATACTGGCGGAATTTTACTTATGTATTTCTTTGCAAACCAAACAAACATAAACAGCCACCGAGATTCGAACCACGTACTTTGAGATCGTACAATCTTAGCTGAATCCTCCGGGTTATCACTTCACATGTAGTTGGACTAAAGGCATATAAGAACTACATATTGTACGATACTCCAATCCCTGTTCGACCATCTCAAATCCACCTGCTATGAAAGAATTAAAAGCTTGCCAACAGTGAAAAGAAAATTCCGACGATTATCGCCTTTACTCAGCCGTATTCAAACAAAACAACTTGGTGTTTTTTGTAAATGATTAGTGTACGTTAAAAAAAAAGTCGTTTGATTTGAATATGACTAACTAAACGCGACGATTGATAGCAGTGGGAGATACTCATTCAAAATTTTTATAAGATTTACCCAGTAGTAGGTAAATGATGCATTCAGTGTTGCGAGTTGTGCTTATATTACAGCATGTCAAAGTAGTCAATACGGTATGGAAACTGACTTGTAGAGAACACAAGAATAAAACCGTATTTTTTTGCTAAAATTCAAAAGCTGTTTTCTTATTCAAAATCAATGCTGTTCATGAAAATGTGATTACTGTTTTCTACTCTCCAAACGAGACACAGTGAATACATTTTTATTGTATTCAATACATAATATGGTTTTCAAGGAAAAAATAAAAACTGCTTTTGAATACTGATAATGATTATGACACTCTTTTGCAACATATTGATGGCTGTTTTTGCAAATTGGGATGTAGGTTGTGAAATGGCAAACAGTAATTGTACGTTAATGAGGCAGGCAATGTTTGATTATGTCTTCGCAAAAAGAATAATAACAGAATAACAATAAAATTTTAATTTGCAGAAATCTGTTGAAATGAGCATTTTGTTTTTTTTTATGTTTATTCGTTGTTGTTTCATTTTAATTTTTTTTTTAATTTTATTGGTGGATTCACCATTATGGAAATTGGAAGCCATTTTTGCTCTATCGAAAATTTTGACATTTTGGTCAAATTATTAGTATCTAGATGTTTTTTTTTTGCCAAATCTTGTTTCTCATCGTCCATCGTGCAAGATCGTGTAGGATGGCATTCGATTTTTATAGAAAAAAAAATTACAGCACACTTGTACACACGTTCCCTGATGGGTGCTCCAAATTCAACGCTCTATTGAAATGAGATAAAGAAATACCTTATGAACAATTTCCTCTGACAAAAGAATTGCTATTGTCAAGAGATTTTTTTTCCATTCATCTTGCTCTCTTGTATCTTGTTCGTTCTTCTCAAAAACACAGCACCCATTTCTCGAAGAAAGGTTAACATATGAATGATTCGCAGAGAAATACGACAACATCAGCTTCTAGACGTGATACAAGTTGTCCCTTGGCAGAGACCAGCGTTGGTGAAAAAAAAACAAGACTGCAAAGTGTATCGCACGAAGAAAGCTACGTTTCAGAGCGAGACTAGATCATCACCCCGCACACGTATCCATGGATGTACACGATATAAACATGGAACGAAGTGAATAAATCTCAATAAGTTGCTATGGCTTTGTGCACTGCTACCTGCTCCCACCGCCAAATTCCCTGGATCATGCTTGCAAAAGCGAAGATTTGTTGGCTTCGTCTCACATGTGTAGAATAATAAAAGTCCATCAGGGGAACGGAGGCTTGACTGGCAAGCGAGCGATTTCCCTCTGGAGCACGTGCGATGGCAGGATGGATCCCATGATTCTTCCCCTCAAACCAATATGGGTTCCTAACATCTATACACGTTGCTCGGCAACTTGTCTGACGCTAGATATTAATCATCGTGATTAGGATTTTTGGATCGGCGCACTGTTCGAATAGAAAATAAAGCAGAATACTGCTGTGAAGTCAAACGATTGCACCAGACACTGATATGCGACCAAGATACGGTACAGGAATGGGAACGGGAAGGGTTCCTGAAAGTCTGTTAACGAGAAAGACAAGATAGCATTTTGGAGATTCCTGGTAAAGAAAATTTAAATTAAACAGCTATTGTTTTGAACCGTCATTACACGTCTCCTAGAATTAGAAACATATCGCTACCATCTTGCATCGTTTGAATAAAATTCATCCATATGTTACTGTTTTGATTGCCTTCTGAAAATTCGTGTTAAGAAAAAAACAAATTGAAAAAGCTTTAGAAAAATCCGTCATCAATTTCACTACAGTACCGTCATCATTGTGGTGATCACAGAAAACACCACGGGGCCACTGATACCTCAAACTATTTATTTATTAATTTCTTTTTTCTTCGTTATCTAGTAAAGTAAGGCAAGCCTTTAAATTAACAACATCTGAGGTACATCAGTTGACTTTCATCTTATCTTATAAACTATACATACATTCCTGACATAAACGGAAGCTCTTCACTAAAAAAAAAGTCTCGATAAAGAGTGCTACACGGTTGGCGTTAGCAAGTACCACCTCTACTAGGTTAGTCAAAAAGTTTTGAAAGAAACATCTATGGAAAAGTAGAAAAACCAAAATTTCTACGCCATTTTAATTTTTCATCTTTCATTAGAAGGTACTCAAAATATAATTTCGATCTGTCAATTCATTCTTTGTTTACAAGCTTAGATGTGAAGTTGACGTGTAAGTGTATTTTTTAACATTGGAAAAATCCTATATTACCTCAATGTAGACATATATCAACCATTTCCAAAATATGTTGACAAATAAGGCGGAATAAAGTACATTGATGTAATATTACCTATCAAATTTGTTTGGTTTCCGTTCGTTTAGTTAAAAAAAAATCGATTTTTGGTGCGCTTTACAAAATTGCGTTCATGGTTTCCACGATATTTTTTGCAGTGTAAAGACTGTATTCGATGAAATTTGGACACACAAAATAGGTCACCAAAAATTTTCCTTGAGCCCGATACTTTTCAAACTTTCTGGAAATAAAATACTACTAAATGGTTAAGTTTTGACATCATTGATTTATTGAACTCTTCTCCCAAATCAAATGCCCGCACCTTTGCCTTGACCCCTTTCATCAAATTTTGGGCAATGATAGGACCGACTTGCTTACTTACTTTTAACCACACTTTCTTTAGTTCACGTTGATTGTCTATCAGTTTTGGAGTTTTAACGAACATTGCCTTCATGATTGCCCAAAATTTTTAAATTGGGCCAAGTTCCGGAGTGTTTGGAGGTTTGACGTCTTTTGGTACAAAAACTACATTATTATCTTTGTACCAGTCTAAGACGGGCCGGGCATAGTAGCAAGATGCCAAATCCGGCCAAAACAGTGTCGGGCCATCGTGAGATCTCAAGAAGGGCAGAAGTCGTTTTTGGAGGCATTCGTCCTTGTAGATTTGTCCGTTGACGGTCCCAGAGGTGATGAAGGGCTGACTCATTTTGCCACATCCGCAGATCGCTTGCCAGACAAGGAATTTTTTGGCGAATTTCGACAGCTTCTTCTTCCGTACATTCTCCGGAACGGCCAACTTAGAGGTGGCGACGTAGTGTTCCTGTCTTGGCATTTGTTTGGTGTCGGCTTTAATGTAGGTATCATCGTCCATCACAATGCAGCACGGTTTTATGAGCCACTCCCTGTACAGTTTTCTTGAACGAGTTTTGGCCACCGAGTTCCGTTTATCGCTCCGGTTTGGTGCCTTC
>JAHHFK020004750.1:0-42796 GCA_024533555.2 Aedes koreicus | reverse complement strand
CTCTAGGGTGATTTGGCGAAACTTAAAGGAAAGGATATTTATATTTTTGTATCAAACCCCAGTGGTTCCCAAAGAGACCACTGTAACCAATGGTTCTTTTCATGCCAACCGAACGTCTCTCCAAGAGAAATCACGAAGAAGGAGCAATCGCAATTGACTATGTTTATGGAGATCACCGAATCTGTAAAACTGATGATGGAGCACTAGTTTAGCAGCGACCGATACAAAACACGGTAACAAAATATAGTAGCGACTGGTGTGAGATTGAGTGACTAAACTAAAATGAAAGCTCGATGCGCTAGTATTTTAGTCGCCCAGATAGTGGCGCCCAATACGAATGCTCTAATAGGTTTGAAAACAAGCATAAAAGATGTGTGAAATCTTCGTAAAAAAGGATGAAACTAGCTTACCGTGCAATAACGGACCAACGCATCTGATGTTATTTTTATGCCTGCTGCAACGCAGCAAACCTTAAATAAGAAAATAAGATGCATTAGTCATTTATTGACTGAGATTTGTGCCGATTTGTGAGATTTCCAAATGAATAAATATATAGCCAGTTGTTGGAGTTCTCAAATATGAAAAGTAACTGTTTGTTTATTGCAAGAATTAGAGGGCAAACATTATTTTACTAGTGCATACCGCAATTACAATAGTCCAATGTACATTCTAATTTTACAAAAGACCAATCTAACAGGTCCAATCTACAAATGCAAATGCAATAGGTCCTAAGTAATAAATGTATCAATTACACGCCTAAAATCACCGTAAACACCAAAGGCACCATTTTCTTTGTAATCCTGACGACGTATTGCGTTGAAAACCACACAAAAATTAAAGATTACACGATTGAGTTGCAATTCCAATTTGAAAAAATTAATATTAAAATTTTCGATCCTTTTTTTTCGATTTGAAACAAATGTTGCTTGAAGTAGTTGAATATTATCCATCCAAACGAAGAACTTTTTGCTGGTTTTCATTTTTCGAACAATCAGAACACGCGTTTTTAGAAGACAAAATGTAGGTCCTATGTAAATCTGTCAAAATTTTATACAAACATTGTACATTGGACAAGCGGCTGACAAAAGTCCCATGTACAGAGCTGTGGGATATCAGACGGCAGGTATATTGGACGTTTTGTTTTGGGTCGTATTTTCAATTTATTTTATCTTAAAGCATATTTTCAAAATGATTTTAGAAAAGTAATGGCTTTCTATCCAAATCGATATTCAACTCGATTTTGTTTATATTATTACTTAGGACCTAATTCATTGTTTGGCTTGAGATATCGATTATTAAGAAGCAGGAAAATGGCAAAATTTTCTATATGTGAAAATTAAAAAACTGTCAAAACTGTTTATGTTTCGAGTAAGAACCTTCCGGCTTGTTGAACATCAATTTTAGGTGAACTTAATTTTAATTCCCCAATAATTGTAACACAGCTTGCGAAACGGTTCTCGACCGATATTTCCAGCCCGATTCACTCAAGCTCGCTCCAACCCACCCCTGCAGCATTTCACTTGCATTTCGGACAACAACTGATGCGGCCCAGTCGGATTGCAAACTCTTGCGCCACTGAGCTCCCATATCGGTAGACGGGTGTGAAAGAGCAAGCACATTCGACACCCGGGCCCTTAAACACGCAAGGGAGAGTGAAATGGCACGAGAACTCAGTGCAAGTGTCATTCGCCTCGCAGCGCAGCAGCAGCAGCAACAGCAAGCAAACGTTGACGACTCTCGAAACTTGTTTTTCCTGCTGTGCTTTTTTGCTTGCGGGGTTCTTCGTCGGCTCGGGTTTCGCGTTCACAAGAAGAAGAGTGAATAATAGTGACTTGTTTTTCCGAAATTGGCGACAGTTTCTGAGTGAAAAGTGCGTTTTTCTGACCGGAAAGTGGAGTCCCTATCCGGTGGAACCGAGCACCGTGTGTTTGTAAGTGATGGCTTCCCCCTAGGGGTCGTAATATTCTGTGTGAAGAAAGCCTCATAAACCAGTGTGATAATAGCATATGCATGGATGGTTAGTGTTTATTTGCGATCCTTCACGCAATCCCCGGATTGGTCGGTTACTTAAAAAATCCGATGAGTTGGATTATTTTTGCTGACGATGCGTTACACTTGTCGACGTCTGCATGTGTCCGAAGAAAAGTGCATGCGTCTAAAACGGAAAAAGAACAATCAGTCGATTCCTTGAAAAGGGGAGCCCTGCTGCTGACAATGAAATCGATTTCCACAAGCTCTCTCTCTTTCTCTCTTTCACACACCCACCACCCACTCCACCGTTACCTCCTTATGTCTCATTATGGATTTGGATCGCCGTTGCTTCGCCCTCCGTGGCCTGGAATTAGCGGCCAGTTGCGGTCCACCATAACTTAAATAATTTTGCGAGAAGATTGTTATGGACGGACACGCCGCCACCGATCATAATGAAATGCGGCGAGAACAATGCACTCTGCCACTGCGGTTGAAGTAGTTTAGGTATCAAACCAATACACCCAGCAACCAGTCGTAATAACGAGCCTAGCACTTGTTGTGTGGCCACGGCGGATGAGCGCCGAAGCCAGACGGACAAAACAATAAACAAAAACATCATCATCAGCATCATCTGCTCTGCTGTTGTTGGCTGCGCGGTGAACAAGCGGTATGCGAAAAATACGTTTGATTCAGATTGGCCTCTGTTAAGCCAGACCAACAGAACAGCAGCAAAAGCAACATAATGTTGGTAGTATATTGCCATACCATTCGCTCAGCGCGCTAATCATAAGCTGTTCTCCACTGCGCTCGTCCACCGGACCAGAGCGGCTCCGTCAAAATACAATGCCGTGGAGGATTCAAAGAGAGCGGCCGAGAGTGATCTTCGGTTAAAATAGTGCTAATAGATTTGCCATCAAGCAAAACAAACGTGGAGAAAAGTTGAGTAATTTTTCTTGAGAACCCGATGGAGTTGTATGAAATGTTGATGTAGAGTTACTAGAAAGCTGTCTTCTCGTTATTCTTATTAGTTATCAAAATAATCAGGATTTAATTCGGAGAGATCGTAATAGGATTATTCTAAAACTTGATCATTTTTTTTTTTTAAATCTTTATTTTACGTCGGCCTATTTCCTCACATGGTGACAATCACCGACGCCAGGAAGACGACTCCACCACCTGGACCCTACCTAACGACTCATGAATATGAACCGGGACCAACGGCTTTACTTCCCTTCCGAAGGAAGACGTGACCAGATTTTTTCGCCTCAGAAAAACCACCGACGTCGACTGGGATTGAACCCAGACCCACTGGGGTGCCAAAGTAGCAGTCACGCTTACCACTACACCACCGACGCCGGCAAAAACTTGATCATGCTCCAACTGAAGTTAACTGAAAAATCCAATTTAAGTTCTTTCTTTGGATATATATAATAGTGGCAGACCTTATTGTCTTCTTCTTCTTTAGCATTTCAAGCTTATTGCTTTCACAATTAGCTTATTGCTTGCTCTCAACTTAGTGTTCTAAATGCACTTCCACAGTTATTAATTGAGAGCTTTCGATGCCAGGTACCATTTTTGCATTAGTATGATTGTGTGGCAAGTACAATCATACGCTATGCCCAGGGAGTCGAGAAATTTTCCTTTGCGAAAAATGCCTAGGCTAGATCGGGAATCGAACCCAGCCACCTCCAGCATGGTGTTGTTTTTTGGCGCGCCTTTGTCGACTGAGTTAAAGGAGGACCCTGAGCTAAAGGTAGACCTTATGTATTATAATTTAATTAATATTTAAAATAGTTGGGATCTGATTAATCCTCCCATTTCCCATTCAGTCCAAAACCGATAGGTGCTCGATTGCAAAGTGTCTGTTGAAAACAATGGCGGAACATCGCATTTTCACAAATACAAAACCGGACTTTAGTAAATGTTCAAAGGTGTTAACGTAGACAATGCTACAAATTTTTAGAAGTATTTCCAATCAGTTGTTGCCTAATTTTCGGAAATCTATCGAGACATGACTGAGTAATTGACGTTCAACTAAGACGTAGTCTACGTCAAAAATCGTATAGTTTACATAAATGTGGATTATGGAGAGTGTAAGCTGTTTAGTGGAATACCTGTAACTAGAAAATAAGAAGAATGATTAGTAATTTCCATTTAATTCCAACTACCTTTATTGCTTATCTTGACAGATACGCGTATTTCGTCTACAATGTGCAGACTTCTTCAGTGTCGTGTACTAATACTCAGTCGAGTATTAGTACACGACACTGAAGAAGTCTGCACATTGTAGACGAAATTCGCGTATCTGTCAAGATAAGCAATAAAGGTAGTTGGAATTAAATGGAAATTACTGCCGGCGTCGGTGGTGTAGTGGTAAGCGTGACTGCTACTTGGCACCCCAGTAGGGTCTGGGTTCAATCCCAGTCGACGTCGGTGGTTTTTCTGAGGCGAAATAATCTGGTCACGTCTTCCTTCGGAAGGGAAGTAAAGCCGTTGGTCCCGAAATGTTCATATTCATGAGTCGTTAGGTAGGGTCACAGGTGGTTCGTACACGATGTCCAGATGGCGTGACTATAGTTCGAGAATCTTCAGAAGGATGGCTGGAAATGTTTTCCTCGCAGACAAAAGCTGGTTTCAGTCGGTCTACAGTTACTTTTTGCTTCTTGCCTGCAATAAGAACATCAAAAAATTTTGCACTGCGCTCCAAAACTTTATAGGGTCCTTCATAAGGAGGTTGTAGCGAACGTTTCACCGCATCGATTCGAACGAATACCTGCTCACATGTTTGTAGATCTTTGTGAATGAATACTTTTGGCTTCCTGTGATGATTTGCTTCGGGTGACCGGAGATTTGCAAATGTATCATGTAAGTTCTTTGCAAATTCAGATCGATCGATAGGACCAACTGATGGATCGAAGAACTCCCCAGGAACTCGCAATGGCTGACCATACAATAGCTCGGCTGAAGAACATTTCAACTCGTCTCGGTATGCAGTTCTTAATCCAAGTAACACCAGCGGTAATTCATCACACCAACGATTTGTATTCTTACACATTAAGGCTGACTTTAACGTACGATGAAATCTCTGCACCATTCCATTGGACTGTGGATGATATGCTGTTGTTCGAATACGGTGAGTTCCCATGATGTAGCTCAGTTCCCGAAACAGCTCTGATTCAAACTGACGACCTTGATCTGTTGTAATCGTTTCTGGAGTACCAAATCGAGAAATCCAGTGCTGGCGTTAATGCTCTAGCGACAGCCGGTGCTGTCATATCCATCAGCGGTACAGCTTCTGGCCAACGAGTAAACCGATCCACGATGGTTAAAAGCTGGCGATTTTCCTTCGACGGTGGTAAGGGGCCAACGAGGTCAACGTGAATGTGACGAAATCGGCATTTCGGAGGATCGAAGGAACCCAATGGTGAAACTGTGTGGCGGTTTACTTTCGAACGTTGACAGTCCTGACATTCTCGAACGAATTGGTTGATGTCCCTGTTCATAGACGACCATATGAACCGCTCTGGTATAAGTCTCCTCGTGGCACGAGCTCCCACGTGCGCCATACCATGTAATTGTTGAATCACCGCTGTACGGTGCTTTGCTGGAGTGAACGAACGAATTCTATTTTTAACCGAAACATCACAGTAGACTGGTTTAGAAATGTTCGGAATGCGAAGCGGTTTCATTTTAAGTGTCGAAGAGTTCATAAGTTTTCGTAACTCTTGGTCTTGCGTCTGATCTTCTGCGATAGATGAAAGATTGGTCATTGTTACAGCTTCAATCCGGGACAAGGCATCGGCTATCGTGTTGTCCATACCACTGATGTGGCGAATATCTGTCGTAAACAAGGAAATGTAACGAAGATATCTTTCTTCGTGCGGAAGTCTACTGGAAGAATTGGTACCCAGAGCACTAGTGAGTGGTTTGTGGTCAGAAAAAATGACAAATTTTCTACCTTCCAGAAAGTAGCGAAAGTATTTCACTGCCATTTTCATAGCTGTCAATTCAAGTCCAAATGTTGAATATTTCTTTTGTGCCTCTGATTTTTTTTCGGAATAGAATCCAAGTGGTTGCCACGAAGTCCCAGCAAATTGCTGAAGAACAGCTCCAGCTGCAGTATTTGAGGCATCGATCATTAACGCTACATTTTGGTCGAATCCGGGTAATGCAACAAAACAGATTCCGCCAAGGATTTTTTGCACCGTTCGAATGCTAATAAAGTATTCTCGTCCCACTGTAATTTTCTGTTGTCGTTTTTTCTGTTATCAGGTATCATTTTTCGAAGTTCTAACTGTTGATCGACAGCTTTTGGAATAAACCGCTTGTATACATTGATGAAGGCAAGGAACCGTCGAAGCTCTTTAACAGTATTCGGTACTCGTGACGGCAGCGGACTGATTCCGTTTTCATTCACCAAGTATCCGAGAAATTCAACTTCGTTTTGTGCGAATGTGCTCTTTGCTACGTTAATGACTAGTCCATATTTCTGTAGCCGCTCGAAAACTTCACGAACATGTAGTGCGTGTTCTTCTGCACAACGACAACGACAAAATCAAGATCCCCTAATATCTTGTTAATAAATCTCTGAAACGTCTGACTAGCGTTGCGGAGACCGAATTGCATTCGAGTAAACTCGAAAAGTCCGAAAGGCGTGATCACAGCAGTCTTTGGTACATCAGCGTCTTCGACTGGAATTTGGTGGTACGCAGTTTCTGGTCGATAGTTGTAAATATTTTTTTACCTTGCAGCGAATTTAACAGGTCGTGCACATGTGGAACAGGGTAACGATCAGGAACTGTCACCTTATTCAACTGCCGATAATCACCGGCGAATCTCCACTGCCCGTTTTTCTTCGGTACGCAATGCAGTGGACTCGCCCAACTGCTACTCGATGGACGGCAGTATCCCAACTTCATCATCAGTGAAAACTCCTCTTAAGCTGCTTTTAGCTTTTCCGGATACATTCGACGGTCCTTCGACGCCTTCGGAGGACCTTTGGTGACGATGTGATGTGTAACATCATGTTGAGTATCGTTTCGCATTGTTATTGGTAATGTAACTTGTCGAAATTCCGTGAGCAGGTCGTGGAAAAGGTGGTTAAGGTTGATAGTAGTTATGCTGTGGAACGTAGTAGTCATCACGTTACCGGCTGATCGCATATTTGTCGTCGAATCGATTAGGGGTTTGTTACGTAAATCAACCAGTAGTCCAAAATGTGCCAAAAAATCAGCACCGATCAGCGCATGGCTTACGTCTGCTACCAAAAAGTCCCACGTTAACTTCCGCCTTAGACCGAGATCTGTTGACACGAATTTGGTAGAATATGTTTTGATGGATGTTCCATTAGCGGCGTGCAGCAGAAACGAAATTAGTTCGCTGAATTTGTCCTTCATCGTAGCAGGTATAACTTTGTCAGCGTTCCTTCACTGATGGTCAGAACCGGGCGAATATGTTGAGGCATCCGTTGTAGAAACAGCATTTTGAGAAGCTCTTCGTTCACGTTCAATCCGGCAGCTAACTCTTGCATTTTGGCTAGTAGATGAGTCGGTCGCATATCGCCAAGATCCGATGAACCTAGTAAGTGTTCTACGCCGGTTTCCGGTGAAAGGGCGAACCGAGAAATCAACCGTTCCTTGATTTGCTTGTACTTATCTTGCTGCGGCGGATTTGATACGAAATTGGTAACGTGACATATCACCGATTGATCGAGTTTTGCAACGATATGATAAAATTTGGTGTCATCTTTCGTTACGTTCGCCAGAATAAACTGTGCCTCCGCTTGAGCGAACCACATTTCCGGGTCCGACCTCCAAAACTCCGGAAGTTTCACCGATACAGCGGCGGCTGCTCCGACATTGTTTTCTGGGTTCGCCATAGCAGTTTGAGGTTAGGGCAAGGTAGAGAATCGATAATTCGGTTTATTTCGCGGTTTTCTCACAAATCGATTAAATAATCGTCCGATAACGATAACTAGACAACATACTTCTATAATAATTTTATTACTCTGTAACGTGTTGTCACTCGCGGTTGTTCAGTATTTATAATATAACATGGTTCTTCACTCTGACGTGTTATTGTAGGGTGGTTCTACCACGTGAATTAAAACTAGGGTGTGTCGATATGATGTCTCCACAGTATTTTTTAATGAAATTCATGTGAAATTCCAATAAGAATTAATTAATATCGATAATAAATTTCATGTGATATTTTAATAGTTTTTACAAAAAAAGGGTCCTCCTTCAGCTCAGTCGGTAAAAGCGCAGCTACAAAGCAACACCATGCTGGAGGTGGCTGGTTTCGATTCCCGGTCTGGTCTGGGAATTTTTCGTTAAGGATCCTTCTTCTGATCGGGAAGCTTTATATCCACTTTTCAAGCACAATTGACCAAGGTTCCTGATTCATGGCCAACCATTCAGCTGCTTCAGAAGATGCGTCGATGCCTGCTGCCACATTAGCTTGCTTACAGTGTTCCATTTATTTCGGGTCAGTTTTTCGTTTCTCTTGCTCGAGGTTCGAAATTTTGTTGGCGATTTTGCCTCCATTGTTACGCCGTTGGCCGCTCTTGCAGATGAAATAGTTTGTCCTATGGGAATATAGATATCTACGATGAAAATATCTCTGACGCAGACTTTATAAATGCATATTACCTTTCGTTCGAACTTGAAGAGACTTGTTACAGCTAGCGAGTATCGTTCTAGATCCTCCGAGCGCAGTTTTTGTGATTCAGGTGAAATAGAGTGATGGTTCCGGCAAGCTGAAGCTGCCTTCCCAATAATCTCTTTCCTTTCCCGGCCTGGTCTACGAATTTTTCGTAAAAGAAAATTTCTCGACTCCCTGGGCCCCTATGCCTGTACTTGCCACATAATCATACTAATGTAAAAATGGTACCTGACATCGAAAGCTCTTAGTTAATAACTGTGGAAGTGCATTTAGAACACTAAGTTAAGAGCAAGCAATAAGCTAATTGTGAAAGCAATAAGCTTGAAATGCTGAAGAAGAAAGTCTCACCAGTCTCAATCCGTAAGTTGCTTGTTTCAACTATGTGCTCGCATATTTTTTTTTTTTCAAACCGTGGCCCTTCTGCTTGAGATTGTTGATTCGGATTGAACGTTGTTCCTTCAAAAACAGCGCCGATGTCGAGGATGTCTGAGCGTCGGCTAGTGGAGTCCTCTCTAGCTGTTGATTCCTCCTCTACGCACAAGTTGGGTGCTGGTGCTCGATGAATAGTAGACTTCTGAAAAACATAAATTAAGAACGACATTGAAGATGAATGGTTTACGTTTAACATTAAGCACCAGAAAAGATACATTACGTTTTCTCCAGCCATCAATGTGCTCGAAAATGGTAGCACAATTCCATGAAATGTTGCTTTTTCCCAAACTGGATGCGAGATCGTCTGCTGAATAACTGAATACACTGAAAAAATTCCAGTGATTCCTCCGAAAAGCCTAAATCCGCCAGCAACTGGCCACATAAATTCGCCATCTTGAAAATACTGCCAGGAAAACCTCTGATTTTTTCATATGTGCAAATCACATAAAATTCATCTTACAACACACATACCTTTGTTCACATGAAATTTATCGTTTTATCAGATGAATAGTATTGGGATGTCATAATGCTATTTATGTGTTTTCCATATGACATTCAATTGATACACATAATATTAATGGGAATATTGTCTGTGTGAAGCTGTGTGATATTTTTATTAATTTTAATATTATTCCTTGGTTCAGTGTACGAAACTTTTTCAGTCGAACGTTCTTCAGCAAATTGACGATTTCACATGGAAATATTTTTCACAGAATGATACGTGGGGGCGACCCCGGCGCAGTGGTTAACATCCAAAGTCACCCACCGGGATCTCACCCCCGGACAAGTTACGATAATACCCAAAGTTATTTGAGTGACTACAGGCCAGTATCGACTTAATAAATAGAGCGGTTACGGAATTTTGTTCAATATTACCAAGCGGAATTTTGACAATTGATCTGCATGGAACGAAATGTCATCTTCACTTACGGAATAATCGAATAATCCGAAAGTAAAAGTGACAGCTCCCATTAGTTTGCGTGGAAACCTTACAAATTCCAAATTGATTTTTCGTTCTTTTGAGGTGGTTACCGCTGCAAAAATTTCTTTTCGATTCTTTACTTTTCCGTTTCAGTAAACGGAATTTAACATGGGATTGAGATAGAAAAAGAAATTTCTTTCGATCTCGATACCGACCTGTAAGGATGAACCAGCAGACGGGAGATGAACCAGCAGAAAATCTCGATAATCAAGACATTGATTGAGAATGATACGTATCAAATCATTCGTTATACATATTCTGGTAAAACTATTTTTATATTTTGTAGCCATCCCCAGATTTGAATTATTATTTCAATCAATTGAAATTGTGTAGGTTCATAAATTTTACTCCACAGAAACATTTAACCCAAATTCGCGATATGTACTTTTTTTTGCTTAAGACCGGTGACCTAGCGAATTTAATTTATAAGCTATTATCTGACAAACAGGCAATTTACCACCTTCGGCTAAATGCCTAAAAAAAACCAGAATAATTAACTAGTTAATTTATTTTCAAATGCGTTAGCTTTACGGAGCCGATAATTCATTATTGTTTTAATATAAATAATGACTTAATACCAGCCATGACCAAACACTAACTACACTGCACGCCGAGCTTCTTCTTTACCGCGCCCGTGTGCATTAAATTCGCCACTTTGACTTCGTGCTTCCAGACAAACACGCAACGCGGTGGGTACCAGGGATGCCAGATACTTTTTTCAAAAGCCTGTATCAATCTCATTGAAATGTCTGTATTTGTCTGTATCAGGGTTTTCGTTTTGGTTTTAAGGTGCTTAAATGAAAAAAAAAAAAACTGTTGAAAATCGCTATTTATCGATGCTGAAAAACGAGTAGAGGTGAGATAATGTTTTGTAAACATCGCATTAACAAAAATCTAACGCAAACTAAAATCTAAGATTGCAATTTCAAGTTTTATATATAAATGTCAACTTTCCATTGTCATGTTTCCATCACTGAATATGAACAAGTCAAAATTTGATCTCTTACATTTGATGTTTTGAAAAATTCTAGGCAACTCGCTTATTATCATCATTCATAAATTTAAGGAAACACCTTCACTTCACTGCTACAAATTAATTAATTCCAAAGGCTTGAGCTACATAAATTTTGCTGTACATATCGCTTGTCAACAGAAATTTCAAATTAGATGAAATTTCAACCACTCCGTTTTGCTTTTTGTGCGATCTAACGTACTCTTTGGCCGACAAAATGCCTTTCATGGTTAATGTGGCAGTGCGATTGTGAGCATTGGTTTTATTGATAGTAAATTGAAATAATTGTATGATGTAACATATGTTTAAAGATTTCAGCTCAATTAGGGACTGCAGTTCGTTGAACTTTGCTCTTTTTAAAGGACATTTGCTGAAGATGGATTATTTTTACATGAATGATGCACAAAATGCAAATGAATGGCAAAGGCATTTCAGTATGAATAAATTCGGACAGTCGTTTTTTAATAGTACACTAACAGAATGCTTTCCACCGTGCATAACACTCGCTCCATTTACACCGAACCCTATTAACTTATTTTTGTACCAAATCAAAGTCTTCCTTAAACTTAGGAACAATGGAACTGTATACCGTAGTAGCGTCCGCTTCAGCAAGCTCGAGTACGTGATAAAAAGAATCTCGAATTGATAGTTCATTGCTATTCCAATAGAAAGTCCTCACTACTAAGACCAATTGACTCATCGATTATAAGACTAAATGGTTTGGACCGCATCATTGCCACCAATTCTTGGTGATGCGATTCGCCAGGGAAATTCGTTATCATGGCCGTATTTTTAGTTCGTTTCAGTGATACGTCCTAGACAAGAGTCAAATCAGTGAAAACAACCTTATAAAACAACCAGGCACATACTTGTACTTCTACGTCCCTCACTGGTTTTTTTTTCGCCAACAAAATGGTCCAACTTCAGACTGTCAATAATTTGCTTACTATGACGTATGTGACTTCCCCTATCGCCATGTTTTTTTTAAATCTAGAAATTCGCCAAAATGAATGTCTGTATATGTCTGTAACATTTTCCAAATGTCTGTATAATGTCTGTAATCTGTATAATGTCTGTATGCATGGTGAAATGTCTGTATAAATACAGACATGTCTGTATATCTGGCATCCTTGGAACCTTTTTTTTGCCTTATTATTTTTTCACAACCCCACCCACCCCGTTTCCCCCCCCCACCCAACACCTGTTTTTTATTTTTTATCTCTCCCCGCCCCGCCCGCTCACCACCACACACCCCCCGCCCCCCCCCACCCACCAAAAAAAACAAAAAAAAAAAAAAATTAAAAATTTAAAAAAACCCCCAGGACAATTCCCCCCCCCCCCCCCCCCCCTTATCACAGTGTATATTTTGAGATTTTTTTTTTAACCCTAACCCCCCCCCCCGGTTTTTTCCCCAAACCCCAAACCGGGTCACAAACAAAACCACGACCTTTACCACCCCATGGCGTTGCGGGTTCATCTATAAGCACGAAACTAAAGTGGTGAATTACAGCCACATTGTGGTGTGTTTGCAGTCAAGTTGGGCTCTCGTGTAGAACCCCATAAAGGTGACATTTTATGGGGATGGGTTGGACAGAGGAACATGGAAATAGGATTCCGTAGTCTTATCAGATAGTTGTCACGGCTACCTTTTTGTGTTCGGCCGGTTGTGGTGACCATGAGATGAGACTCCTCATCCAGGATGGCCACAGGCTCGGGAAATGCGGGAAAAATGCGGTAATCCAAAATCATCGGGAAATATGCGGGAAAAAGTCTGGAATTTCAAAATCCATCGGGATTTTTTGTCATATGGAAGGAACCATACTCACACCTTTTACAAACGATTCGAGTAGCGTTTTTGTCATCTGCTTGGTCCAACGATCTCATTAACGGAATGAAACAGTGTTTGACATTGGCATGTGGATCATTTTGTGCTGGCTTTGTTCAGTCTGTTAAAAAACGTATCGCTTAGAAAATATGGCCACACGGCTGTGAAAGGTGAGGTTTCGCACATGACGTACTTTTGTTTTTATTTTACTTGACTGGAACTCCTTAGGTGATCCTTTTGACTGAAGCATCGCTATTGTTGGCATTGCTGAAATTTTAGGGGTAGTAATACTGCTGTCATTTTTTAAAATACCATAAAATTTCAGTCCATTTGTATAATAGACAAATATTTGTCACTGCAGTGGACAGAAATCTATTGTACCAGTCAACTTACAGCAATAACAAAGACACCAAATGTATCAGATGTTTTTTTTATAAACGAATTCAAATGTTTGTTTACAAAAGCAGATTCGCCCATTTCGCAAATTTCTCCGAAAATATAAAATTTCCACCAATTGATGCATGACAATATTTTTGATCACTAGAATTACCTAGCTAGAGCGAACTTTAGATTAAAATGATGTAAAATCGTTTTTCAACTGAAATTCTGCGAAGTTCATTAAGTGGAAAATGAACAAGTTGCTGGAAGAGCACTACAAATGTTGGCCCATTTGAGAAGATTTATTGACGAAGTCAGGAAGCAGGAAGAAAGAAAGCTGAAGAAAAGTCATCCGAACATCCAACGGAGCTATTCCGATCAAAAATGTTCGCTGTTGTAGTTGATGTGGTAGAGGATAAGATGCTGGGAACAAACTTGAATTTTATCATCATGTCTGCAGCAATGGTCGAGTCGGAAAGGTATGCGACGAAAGAAAAGCTGAAACTATTTTATCCACCGCTGGCTGCCAATTGACATGAATTTGGAATGGTATACTAGATAAATTTCAATCAAACTAACTCTTCACGCTAAGACAAGAATACGGAAAAGTCGGTTAAAAATACCGAAAACCGCAGAGAAGTGCATATACTGGAATTATCGGTAAACATAGATTACCGAAAATTCGGATAGTTGAAGACAAGCGAAAAACAGTAAAAATTACCTATTTTAATCGTTATTTTTACCGAAAATCAAGTTTTTTATTTCTGTTTTAGGTTTTTGGAGATTAAAGATTTAAATGGTTTCAAGTTAATTTTTTCGGATTTTTTTTCCAACGTATCAGAAAAATGTGAATTTACAATCACATTCAAAACATCACGTGAGATCACGATACATCGCAATCAATCTTTTGGTCCCGCATGATACATCAGTGAAGATTTCTGGAACGATTTTGAAAAACTTGTCTTTCAGGCTTTGATTAGGTATTTTATTTCCAACTCTTACGCACTACTCAACAATTAAAAAAAAACAACAAATGAAAAGAGTAGTTAAGCGGAACACGATTGTGTATCAGTTGAACGACAGAGTTCAACAAAAATCAACGGATTCCATTTCATGCTTAACTTCCTCCTTAAATTTACGAAGGCGGTTCTGCGTTTGAAACAAAATTTCCAATCGTCGAATTTTCGTGAATTACAGCTCAGTTTTAAAAACGAATAGGACAATCTGGTAGAAAAACAGTTTCTCTATCGAATTGTGCTATCGGTGTTCTGAATAAAACTATAGCTTGCGAGAAATCGACGATTGGAAAGTTTGTTTACAAACGCAGAACCGACTATACAAATTTCTCCGGATTCTACTTGATCCGCCTATAGTAAATAGTTTTACTCACCCTTCTGGTTTGCTGATTTCTTTATATATTTTAATAAAATACGCAAGTATTTAACGAGGAGGCGGCTCAGGAAGCACAAAACTTCGCAATGGCGGTAGTGTTGGTTTTCAGTACAGCGCACAGTGATACAATTTTAAACTAGTTCTAGGTTAAAAATTACGTAAACTTTTGTAAATCCACTTTACTTAAGAAATAAGTTAAATTAAACGTAATGTGTCGGAAAATTTTACCCAAATTTACCGGTAAATTTAAACCCTAATTTTCGGTAATCTTATATTAGCGGGTTTAGCAGGGAAAATCGAATTGGTCATCCTAGAATGGCCGGACTGTCGTATGGCCCATTCACATCTTTGCTAATATTGTGCGACAATGCATTAGCCAGCAATACAAGCGTAACATTAGCAAGTTGTTCGCAGATAATTGAAATAAATCATTTGCTAATGAATGGTAACTGTTCATGCTAATGTGCTTCGGCACACATTAGCGATTATGTGAACCCAACTGGCTCATACCGTTCATACCATTCAACGAAACGTCATACCTAAAGATGGCTGCCAACTGAATCACACCTATTCGCTCCTCGTGGTTGCGCCCACTGGCTGGCTTTAAATTTTCCTCTGGCTTGGTCAACAAACTGCCTAAAGCTTGCTTCAGATAGAATTGGAACAAAAACAATTGCCTGTATTTCAGTTATTTATTATTGAATTCAAGATCTTTTTTTATACAAATGTAGCGTTTTCTTCATACTTTTAGGAAAAAAACGGATAAAATTATTCGTCACGGTTTCGAAGGAATTCTCGATTTTTTCCTGTAACACGGCTCATTAGGCGGCGCACACCTTCTTCGTCCATCGTTTTAGCTATCTTATTCCACCAGGTCTTCATCTGATTGATGTCTTTGACAACCTTTCCCTTTGCCTTGAGTTTCCTCTTCATGATTGCCCAGTATTTCTCAATAGGGCGGAACTGGGGGCAGTTGGGTGGGTTAAGGTTTTTCGGAACAACCTGGACCCCTTTCTCTGCATACCATTCTTGAACGACTTTGCTGTAATGACAGCTTGCCAAATCTGGCCAAAACATTACGGGATGGTCGTGGGATCGAATGAACGGCAAAATTCGTTTTTGGAGACACTCTTTTTGGTATAGTTCCGACGTCATTGTCTTATTTGTAACGAAAACTTTCGTTTTTTGCCACAGCTGCAAATGCCCTGCCAAATCATGAATTTTCGTGCAAATTTGTCGGCAAAAACAAATTTAAATTTGGCTGGAACATCCCCCCGAGCCGTTGCCAAGTAAAATTTTTGACCTGGGATTTGCCCGAAGTCAGCCTTGACATAGGTTTCATCGTCCATCAGAAGACACCCGTCGAACTTGGTCAGCACCTGGTCGTATAGCTTCCGAGCACGGATTTTGGCCACACTATTCTGTTTTATGGTCCGATTTGGCTGTTTGCTAGCTCGATACGACTTGATTCCTTCCCGGAGTCGAGTTCTCCTCACGGTACTATGGGCAGCACCGAATTTTCTGGCCAAATCACGGTCCGACAGATTGGGATTCCTCTTAATCGTCTTCAAAATCTTACCACGCAGTTTCCGGTCGACAGTTCCACTCCGACGATTGGCTTGAGGCTTCCGAATCGTCGTCAATGTTTCCTTATACCGTTTGATAACGCGCCATACGGTATTTCTAGGCAATTTCAGCTGTTTAGCTAGCCTAGATGCAGACCACAATGGATTTTCCAAATAACTGTGCACAATTTTTTCCCTTCTTTCGGCTTCCATGTTGATTGTTTACAAAATACAGTCGATTTGCGGAATGTCAAAAATACATACGTGAAGCTGACAAAATTCCCGACACGTGGGCGCCAAGAACTTCCAAATCCGTCCACCAGGAGCGCCACAATATGAGCAAAAGTTTGTTCCAATTCTAAATGAAGCAAGCCTTAGCAACGGCCGCCCCTGGTCAACGGTTGCTCTCCAGTGCACCCTCCAGGGTACTTGCCACTACTAGCTGCCAATCCAATACTGGCTCATTTCCGCTCCAAACATCTTCAATATCGCCGAACGAATGAAGAATTACGCGAAGGTTTACCCGTTATATATTGTTCACTGCTGCATATGAGACCTCCATTACGTACATTTCAAATCTGTAGTAGGAAAATACTGTGCATTTAGTAAATTTATGTTGCCAAACCAAATTAAAAGACATCACTTTATATTTGCGTTACTTCCAAAAGTTTAATGTTTGAAATCAAAAGTTTTCAATGTAGGATTCGACGCCTAGTGAATGTCTCGATCGACTGGTGCAAACATTTTGGAAATCGATCTTGAAATGACTGAGTTATTAACGTTCAAAATCTTAACATATTTGGTGCGGATCCAACTTTTCTTTTGCACTCTCAACGTCCATCGAATCTTGCCCCCTGAATCGAACAACAGCTTCGTTATTACCTTCCCCCCTCTACAGATCGAAACGAAACCAGGCTAATCCTCGCACTAATAAAGGCAAATCTAATCCAAGTTAGTTGAACCCGCGCAGTTGATGTTTTCTGATGGACAATTTTGCCTGCGAGAGTGCGCTGAGTTCCGACACGACAGGCAAACCAGTTTAAATTACCCGTTCCCCGATGGTTAGTAGGTATTGCCACAACACCTCTTCCCTCACACTTCCACCCATAATAGATCTTGAAAATGCGAAATAATTAGAGGGAGGGCTCGTTCATTGCGTGTTTAGTTTCGAATTATGCCAGCCACATTTTCCACTATGAGTCGTTGCTGCTGTCTGTTGTTCTACCTAAAGTACGTGTTCTAGGGTTCTAGAGAGAATCGGAAAAGCCAGCCACTTGCCACCACCATCAGTGAGCCAGTGGACATGGAACGGAACCGCCGCAACCGACGTCGTTCCTTTTTTCTCCTATTATCAGCCACACTCTGCTTCGACTTCACCGTTATTCCTTTATCTTATCATCAATATCACCGACTGACTGATGATAGCAAAGTAACAAAATCGATTTCCCATTAGCGAGAAACAAACACTGCCGAAACTGCGTGCTGAGTCAGTCGGTAACGGACAAACAGAATGCAGTGAGTGATTTGTGGTGAAAACCCTCAATAGTGGAAAGAGGAAAACGTTAAAAAAAATCAATAATTCAGTCTAGTATAATTTCTTTCTTCATTGACTTAAAAAAGAGTTGTAGTAACGCCAAAACATGACTGCCTCCTAAAGTGTATCGTAACCTTGCGAACGAGGAAGACAAAAAGCGAAAGAAAGAGAAAGAGAGAGAGAGAGAGAGAGAGAGAGAGCATGTGGAAAACGGTTTCCAAGCAATTGGCTAATTAACATAAAACAATAACAAAAGAGTGAAAATAACAATAATAACAAAATTCACACAACCCCAAAGCACAGCGTGGCGATGCGACGGTGAGTGGATTTCGAGTTCAAAGAAGAGTTACCGAAAGAGTGATTAATATAATAAAACAAAAATCTGTGTGCTGTGAGTGACTAACCAAAAAAAAAGAAACAAAGGCTTCGTGCATGATGGCGGATTCTACTAACAATAGCAGCAGTAGTAATAACAGCACAGCATCGGCAACCTCCGGCGAGCCGATTCCCCAGTGGAAGAAGGAATTGCTCCAGCGCCGGAAGAACCTCGCCAAAACGATCGGAACCGCTGCAACGCAGGTACATGACAGTGCTTCCACGGTGGCAGCGGCACTCACGACGACACCAACTACGCCGCGGGTCGGCGGCCCGAACGGCGGGAACCCCTTCGGAAGCGGTGGTCAGAAAGGTACTATTATCATGATGGTTTCATTTTTTTTTTTACTTGTTTATCTTGAGTTTCCCATCCCCCCCGGCACCTCTGTAATGGATGTTTTTGCGTTGATAACACATTCCCGAAAAACGTTGTCAGTCAGTATCTGGTTTCACCTTTGTGATGCGCAGCTCCATGGCACAATGAACAACGTGCTGGTTTTGTTTGAATTCCCTGAACAAATGTACGCCTGAATGTAGTCCCAAGACGGTGCTTGGCTTTAAGGTGAAGATTGGCGAAATTGTAAAATCTGAAACCAATAGACGAATAGTGGTTGTTCGTTTTGGCATGGAATGTCTCCGCCACTGTGTGTACAGAACCGCTTATTGTTTCGAACAGAGTGTGTTGGGTCCTATAAATTGTCGTTGTTTGTATATTATTTTGTCTTACAATTCCGGGGTGTCCTGGTACGCGCGGCTAGAACGTGATAAAACTGATAACAGAGTAACCGGCAGTGAAACCGTGGGTTTTAGATAGTAGGCATGTTATTCAATCATCCACATGTTCTAGCGTTGTTGGAATTGGGTGCTTTTTTTTCTGGGTAAACATTTGATTGTAAATTGACGAAATTCAGTGGGTTTATGCATTCCTAAAATAGTTGACACAGATGTGGCTTTATTGAATTTTATTTGTTTTTGTTATATCCAGGGTTGCGGCCATTTATTTTGTTTCACTTATATTCGCTTGCGGATAATTTACAGGGTTATTACAACAATCGCGGATTTGTCGAGTATTTATGCATTCAGTTGCGAAAACCGCGGAATCGTTATCAGGTGTTGCGAAAATCTCGATTTAGTGATACTTGAAACGAAACTCGCACGCATGAAAAAAAAAACGGATAACATATATCGACTACTTTTTTTTTCAAATGGGCGTATTTAATTTTTTGTGTTTGTTGAGAAAATCGACTCGAGACTTTTTCGCTTTCATTGTAATTCGTTATTTAAAAAAAAAAACAATGTTATGATTAGTGAGTACTTTTAAACGACACATTGAACGAAGTTGT
Source organism: Aedes koreicus (assembly GCA_024533555.2). Taxonomy (NCBI): domain Eukaryota; kingdom Metazoa; phylum Arthropoda; class Insecta; order Diptera; family Culicidae; genus Aedes; species Aedes koreicus. Next base: position 23,324 of record JAHHFK020004750.1, on the reverse strand, counting down.
TGGCCCATTGAGAAAATAATAAAAACAATTACCAATAAAATTCGAATAACTTTTGTGAAATGCTCGAAGTTTGAAGTTTTATGAGAATATATTGCACACGGTATATATTCTTCTTTTTTGCTGCTCCAGCATATTTTGTTTTGTTATCCTGCTTCTTGTCCATGTCACCTCGATCTCTTCTTTTGCTCTTCCTTGTCGAGTCTCGATTATTTTCATTCGTTTATTTCTGTTTCTTTCACTTTGCTTCTTATCTTTCGTTTTACCTTTTCCCGCTATTCTTCTTCCGCATGATTTCTTCAATTCTCTCAATCTCTTCTTTTGCTACATCTGTACAGGACCTCCATTTCTGCTTTTTTTTTGTCTACTTCGTCCTCCACCCATTTCACTTTACTTTTACTTTTGTTCTCTTTTCCACTTTTGCCCGCTTTTCTTATACCGCTTTATCTATTCCTATTTCTACATTCTTTGCTTTTTCGCTTTATCTTCCTTCGTCTATTTTCTTCCATCAGCTTGTTTCTCGCTTCAGCTGCATTCCATCTTCTTCCACTACATTTCTACTATTCTTCTATCGATTGTTTTATCTTAATCCATGTTTTCTTCTCCGCTTACCCATTTATTTTATTCTGCTTCTCTATGTTCTTCATTTTTTTTCTCATTTAGAGCATTTAGAATACGTTTGGTTCTCTTAAGTATTCCAACCAGGGCCCGGCAAAGTCATCGTCAATTGATAATTGTCAAGCGACGATGAAGCTGTTCACCATCAATATCAAACGAAAATGAAGCTCCTTCTTTTCCTCGTTTTCTACTACCGTGAATACCATTACACCGATAAGTCCATTTTCCCGACGCTCGTCAAAAAAAAGTGAGATTAAACTTCCGAAGATATTGGGGTGAATTCTGAACAATGGTGCAACTTCAATGTACGCTATCTTTTTTATTTGTAAACCAATCGGGCTGAAATTTTCTGACTTTAAATATTTTCCCATTTTAGCATAAACATATTTTTTTTAAAACAGTTTAAGGTGGTTGTACAAAAAAAGTGACACATAAGATTTCAACCCGATTTCTAAATTTTCACTTAGAGTCAATGTGTATGCACCATTTGAAAGGTTCTGGTCTCAAAAATGCATTGAAAGAAAAAAAAACTGATTCCGGTAACATTGTCCCCCGGGAATCTGCTACAAAGGGAAGGAAGTTTTAGTTTCGCTGTGTTAACAGAAATGCATATAAAAAACATTCCAGACTCGTAGAAAATTAGCATATTCAGCTAAGTTTCTCAGTGCGTAACGAATCGTCTTTTGATATTATCATATTAGTTCCAAATCGTGCTGCAGAGGTGGCGCTGCAGTCTATCTTTGCCAAATTAAGCTTTAGAGAGTTCACTACTTATTAATTATATTTTTATTGCGTACAGTGCCTATTATTTTTAATTTTTATATTTTTTACTTTACTCATCCACTTCCATCCCGAACCGCTGTTTGCCTACCCAAAAGAGTACAATCCCTCTCTCTGCCTATCGATATATTCTTTTCTCATCTCTTGTGTCTCCCCAAACTGCTGTTCCCCCTCGGATCCCATGGTGTTGAGAAGATATTTCCAATTTTTTTACAGAGCTGTAGTCGTCCTAGGTAAAGTTATTGCGAATGTATAATGTAGTCACTTGAGATTATCAGATTAGTTCCGAATTGCGCCGCAAAGATGATGCTGTAGTATATCGTTGTCAAATGAAGCGCTAGAGAGTTGCCGTCTTCAGCAAAATTGTTGAGAATGTAAAATGAAGACATTTAAAATAATCACATTAATTCCAGATCGTAGAGATGACGCTGCAGCCTATCTTTGCAAAATGATGCTCTAGAGAGTTGCCGTCTTCGGCAAAGTTTCTCGGTATGCCATTTGTCGTATTTTGGCATTATAATATTAATTCCAGATCTTGCCGGTAGCATGGTATTGAAGCTTTTGAGAGCTGCCGTCTCCGGATTTTTTTGTATGCCATTTTTCGTCTTTTGTCATCATCAGATTAGTTCCAGTACAGGGAACACACATCTAAGTAAGAACAATATGTTTTCAAAAAACTGTGTACGAATTCAAATCAAAATACGTTATAACCTCGTTGAAAAAACTCTAACGCCTCCAAATGACTGCATTTTGTATACTGAACAACTTTTCCGAAGACGGCTACCCTCTAGAGCTTCATTTGGCATAGATAAACTGAGGCACAACCTCTGCGGCGAAATATGAGAACATGATAATGACAAAAGGCGACATATTACATACCGAAAAACCAAGACGGCAACTCTCACAAGCTTCAATTGACAATCATAGACTACAGCTCCATCTTTGTTGAAAGATCTGGAACTAATATGATTACGACAAATATCACAATGAGAAACTTTGCCTATGATGGCAACTCTCTAGAGCTTCATTTATCGTAGATAGCCTGCAGCGCCATCTCTGCGGCAAGATCTGGAATTAATATGATAATCTCACAAGACGACAAATGACATACTGAAAAACTTTGCCGAAGACGGGCACTCTAGCGCTTAATTTGGCAAAGATAAACTGCAGCGCCATCTCTGCGGCAAGATCTGGAACTTATCTGATAATCAAGAAACACGAAAAATACATAATAAGAAACTGTGCTCAAGGCGGCAACACTCTAGCGCTTCATTTGGCTAAGATAAACTGCAGCGCCAACTTTGCGGCCTGATCTGGAACAAATATGATGATGTCGAAAGACGACAAATGACATACTGAGAAAGTTTGTCGAAGACGACAACTCTCTACAACAAGTCTGGAACGTTTTGTATGTAATTCTGCTCACACATAGTAATCAAAACCTCCTTCCCTTTGTAGTAGATTCCCGGTGGCCAATGTTACTGGAACCAGGTTTTTCCACCACCAATGCATTTTTGAGACCATAACCTTTCAAATGGGGAGCAGCATTGTGTCTATTTCATAATTCTAGAAAGGGTTGAATTCCTAGTCAATATTGACCCTAATGTCTTATGTGTCAGTTTTTTTTAATACCCGAGGAAGGTTAACATTAACAGTTCTTCCGAAGGAAAACACAATACCACTCTGAAAAACTGACCAAGTTTAAAGGAAAAAGATGGAGACGAGTTTTGGATGGTCCTGGAGATTCCATTTTACCGATTTTTCAATACAAACTTATAGTAGGAACTGGGAAATATGTAACGACGTGACGCATGACTATTGAGTCGACTCAGTACCGAATTGAAGTGAAAACAAACCAATAATCTAAGGACGCATGTTTCGAGTAGTTCATTACGTCAATTGACGCAAGTAAGGTCTGTATCGGCAATAATCCGGACACCTCAAAACATGAATAAAACATAAACTTCGCATTATATTTCCGTCGTAGTTGTTTATTTCAGATTCATGGGATGTGTTTTAACAATTCGTGAAGACAAAACATAGTTATTCGGTATTTGCATAAAATTTTCGAACTTTGCGCTTAACTCCGTCCATTAGGGTTTGTACAGACTCTTCAGAAATCGTAGAAGCCGTCTTTGTCCAAATTTGCTGGAAGTGTTTGATGTCTTTGATTTCTTGCTTCTTTCCAGAAAGCTTCCGCTTCATCAGAGCCCAATATCTCTCGATTGGTCGTAGCTCTGGGCAATTTGGCGGGTTTGAGGTTTTTGGTACAATGTTCACTTGATTTGCTTGGTACCACTCCATCACAGTTTTAGCATAGTGGCATGATGCCAAATCGGGCCAGAACAAAGGTTTTTCTTTGTGACTTTTGATGAAGGGTAGCAATCGCTTCTGCAGACACTCTTTCTGATAGATCTCCTTGTTGATTGTGCCTGTAGTGACGAAAGATTTACTCTTTTTGCCACACGTGCAAATTGCTTGACACACAAGGTATTTTTTGGGAAATTTCGATGCCTTCTTCGTTCTGAAATGCTCAGCTGTAGCATTTCTGGCCATAGCAGAATAAAAAGCCAGCCCTGGAAGCTGCTTGAAATCCTCCAGGGCATAAGTTTCATCGTCCATAACAACGCATGAAAACTTCGTCAAATATTCGCAGTACAAACGTCGAGCCCGTGATTTTGCTGCCAAGTTCTGTTTGACGTTGCGATTGGAACTGTTTTAACTTTATACGACTTAAGTCCCAAACGTTGTTTTGATTTTTGGACAAAACCAGGCGACATCCCTATTTTACGAGGCACCGTTCGAATGGAGAGATTTGGGTTTTTTGTCAATATCCTTTTCACCTTTCGGTCCATGACAGGATCAGCGCGTCCAATGTTTTTGTCACTTCTCGGTTTCCTCTCCACCGTCAAACGTTCCGAAAATGATTTGAGCACATCGTGAACAGTGGATTTAGGCAAATACAATGTTTTTGCAAGGTACCGTATTGACAAGTAAGGATTTGCCGTACGCCCGTACAAAATTCGCTCGCGCACTTGTTTTTCTTTCGTCGCCATCTTGAATACTAAACATGAAATGTAAACATCAATCATAGTCTTTTTCATCATAGACTCTCAGCAATACCACAGTGAAATTTTTCATTCCTACGTGCAATATTTCAAAAGTTACAATAATTTGAAGGTGTCCGGATTAATGTGGATACAGACCTTAGATGTTAAGAATGGAATGTAATTAAACAAATGGTCTACTACTGATTGACGACAATAAATAAATAAATAAATAAATAAATAGATTGGCGGCCTATTTCAAGCCTCATTGTCGAGCCGGTCAGCTCCTGCATTGCCACGAATCCCGGCCTGGGATATAAAGTTGAATTGCGTGGATCCTTAGACGGTTCTCAATATCTTGTATCAAAAGATGCTGCGAATGTCTACTTTCTATGGCCAAAAGACAGCTAGCCGAATCCGATAAGAACACAGCTTCATTCCGTAATACAGACTTCAGAGCCGATTTGATGGCGAAGACCGCCGCTGAGAACACGCTGTAGTGCGATGGAAGTGCTATCGTTTTCTGGAAGTTTCTGCGGAGTACTCCTGCCCCAACAGTATCGTCGCATTTAGATACGTCGGTGTAGACAACGGTTGCACGATGGAATCGGTTGGTCAATAGTTCCTGTACAACGAGTCGTACTATTGCCGGAGGGTCTACTGCTTTTACTCTTCTTCTTATTTCGCACTCAATACGCGGCATGGGTCCATGCCACGCCCAACTGCTAAGATGAGTCCGCATAGCGGTGTTTGGTCGTTGTATCCTAGATATCCCCAAGAGGCCCCCCCCCCCAGGGCCCCCCCCCCCCGGTTTTTTTTCCAAGCGTGGGTTTCCCGGGGCCCCCCCCAATTTTGCCCACAAGGGTGCCGCCCCGGGGCCCCCGGGGGGGGGGGGCGAAAGGGGGGCGGGGGGGGGTAGGTGGGGGGACCGCGGCCCGGGAGTTCATTGAGGGTAACATGTTTGAGGATAAACCAGAAGCAGTCGAAACGGAGTCCGAAACAATAAGCATCGATTAGGGCCAGAGTTCGAAAGTTGTACGATACGATGCTTGCTGGGAGTTCGAACTTTTTATTTATTTATTTATTTATTTACTACGTCTTCAGTTATGCTGCACAGACTGAACCTATCTTAAATCTAAGTCATTTGCCTAATACTAGTTTTAAAACGGTCTCTACTTATACTAAAATCGAACGTTTCAACACCATTCAACAAATTAAAACACTTTTCAAGCGGGTGATTTTGTCCGAACACCGTTCGGTGTCTAGCAGTCCAAAATATCGATCGTTGTCGGGACCGACGTGCAGGAACGAAGAAGTTAACCTGCTGCAGAAGATCTGGGCAGTCAATTCGGTTGCTTAGTAAATCGAACGCGAACATTTTCTGTAAATAGATACGCCGCTGGCGCAGCGATTCCAATCTCATTAATTGGCGTCGATGTTCATACGGGGGCAGCCTAACCGGATCGTTCCATGGTAATCGCCGTAAAGCGAAACGTACGAAGCAACGTTGTATTCTTTCTATACGAGTAATTTGAGTTTCGTGATGAGGTGCCCAGATTTGAACAGCATATTCAAGAACACTTCGAACGAGCGAACAATAAAGTGCTTTCAATGCATACACATCACGGAACTCAGATGCATTTCGGCGTATAAATCCTAGCATGGCAAAAGCCTTAGCAGTGGTTGCAGTGATGTGTTCGTTGAAGCTCAGCTTGCAGTCCATTACTACTCCCAAGTCTTTAATTGAAGATACACGGTCCAATTTGATGCCGTTTACTCCGTAATTGTATATCAGTTGCCTCTGGGATTTACTGAAACTTATCACCTTACATTTCATCGCATTCATCTCCATTCCGTTTGACACACACCAACTCACTATGGTGTCAATATCTTGCTGTAAAGCTGCACAATCAACCAGTGAGCTGATCCTCCGGTAAATTTTAAGATCGTCGGCATACATAAGGTGATGCGAATTCAGACGGTGGCTCAAGTCGTTGACGAACAGAATAAAGATCAAGGGACCGAGGTGGCTACCTTGAGGCACGCCGGAAGGTGTTGCAAAACAGCTTGACTTAATGGAGCTAAGCTTCACGTAGGCGGATCTGTCTAGTAAGTATGACCGTAACCACATGATGAGCCAATTAGGAAATCCTAGTTTCTCGAGCTTTTTCATTGACAATTCGTGAGGTACTTTATCAAACGCCTTGGAAAAGTCTACGTAAATACTGTCAACTTGGCAGCGCTTTTCCAAACTGGAGTTTAGTGCGCTAACATATGCCATTAGGTTAGTCGCAGTAGAGCGATTCTTCACGAAGCCATGCTGATATTGCGAGATGATGGGCTTAGCAGCAAAATACATTCTATCGTGAATCAACAGTTCAAGCGTCTTGGCTAAGCAGCAAAGAATCGAAATAGGTCGGTAATTCTTAACATCATGGATGTTTCCAGCTTTGTGAATGGGAGAGACCGCAGACAACTTCCATACATCCGGAAAAGTAGTCTCCGATAGCGACAGGTTGAATAGCAAACACACAGGGGTTGCAAGTAGATCAGCACATCGACGAATAAAAACGGGAGGTAGCCTATCTGACCCAGGACCTTTCGAAGGGTCAACAGTTCTCAGTGCACTACTGACATCTTCTACGGTGAAGGTTGGACACGGAAATTGTATATCGTATGATGGCAAGTGATTCAAGACCTCCGGAGAACTCGGCGGAGAGTCAGCATCGTAGACCGATTTGAAGAAATCGGCGAAAAGTTGGACTGAACCTTCGAGGTCTCGACTGGTTGAGCCATCGAAAGAAATTTCCGCCGGGATCGATTTTGTGTCTTTTCTGCTTTTAACAAAGCGCCAGAAAGAGGAGGGATCCACCTTAACCTCGTCTTGGATTCGGAAAATATACTCACGAAAAGAAGAAGATACACATTCGGCGTATTCAGCCTCGAGCCTGCGAAGAATTGAGCTGTTTTCAGCAGTTCGATGACGCAGAAACCGACGGCGAGCTTTACGAAGAACGTTACGCCGATGTCGAAGCTCGGTATTCCACCATGGGTGTTTGTTCAAGCGGCGAGGATAACGTCTACGGAGAGGACAGTGTCTGCTTATGATCCTGAAAATCACGTCGTAGAAAGTGGTGACCGCAGCGTTGACGCTGGCATCGTGAAAAATTTCCTCCCAGTTCAGTGAACGTAGATCTTCAAAAACTGCATCGTAATCGCATCGGTTGAAATCGAAGTCAAGGTCTTCCGTAGTTGCGTGAATACTATCCAAGGAACGTCGTGTGTTCACGCGTAAGACGAACGGCTTGTGGTGACGGTCCAGTGGTAAGATCGATAATGGTGCTTCAAACAACTCAATTTCATTACTGTTGCTAACGAAGGCCAAGTCTAGGAGTCTTCCGTTGATATTGCGCACATCACAAATCTGCTGCAATCCACTAGCAATCATGTTTTCAGTGAATACAAGCTCCTGTTCAGTTGATGCATTGGTTGGTAGGTACGAGTCCAGGTCCTCGTCGAAGGACCAGAGTAGATGAGGCAGATTGTAGTCGCCAACAATCATCACAGAATCGCCGCAACCCGCTTTATTAATTATTTGCTGCACACAGTCCGAATGTGCGACGTATCTGCCGGGTTCACTATTGGGCCTCAAGTAAATTCCACATACATAGACAGATCTTGTCGGAAGAGACAGTTTCACAGCAACTTGTTCGAGCGAGTCACATAGGTCAAGTTGCACAGGAGCACTTAAAATAGTGTTTTTTACGGCAATGAGCGTTCCACCTCCTCGTTGTAGATGACTCGTAGCGTTACTTCGGTCGCATCGGTAGATATTATAATGAGATGACAGCTCAGAATTGCTCACGTCGTTCCGCAGCCACGTTTCCGTCAGTACGATGACGTCGTAGTCACTGGAGGCGGTCGCCAAGAAAAACTCGTTTGTCTTGGTGCGCATCCCACCGACGTTCTGATAATATACTGATAACGGTACGGTTGTTTCCCTTGGTGCCGATGAAATAGGGAGCGGTGTCAGTGCAGTGGAGGGAGACGAGAGGTCAGACACAGATGAGCGAGAGATAGCGTGGGCGGCAGCTTCAGGAGTATTAGGGATAGGCAATTCATCCAGAACTAATGCTGAAGGGTGGGTACTGCTTTCGGTGTATCGAGTAGAACGGTAGGATCGGGCGACAACGCTTTCGGCCTCCAAAAAAACTGCTTCTTGCTTCCAAGGTCTTCAAACGCACGAAAACGAATTCCTCTAGGCCAAGTTTCAGTAGCAAGTGCAATAGGTTTCAGATCCAATGGCTTACCAATTTTGTATGAGACGAACGTAAGCGATCTAATGTCTCTGCCACGTGGAACAAGTTTAACCACTCGCAGATTGGTAGTTTTCAACTTGAGCTCTGCAAGTTCGGTAACTTTGCTCTCCGGAACCTCTGGCAAGATACCAGACAAGTACAACCAGAATTTCTCGGAATCTTGTTCCGCAGTACCAGAGACGACCAGATTTGTATCTGCAGCGCACGTACCGATACCACACATAGCCTTAGCTGGACGACGAGAAGCAATATCTTCGTCAGCTTCGTTTTCACGCAGACGTTTGGATCCTGTTGAAGGTGCGAGCGGTGTACGGTAGTAGGATGCGGGTGTACGGGGTACAGAATTAATCAGAGTTTTGAAATTAGAGCGGATTTCGGTTCTGATTTCTGTCAGCACACTATCACGAATTTCGACTTTCATCGATTCGATCACGGATTCACTTGCCTTGTTGACTGATACCAACGAGTTTGCGAAACGTGCCTTGGACAGTAGATTTTTGCAAGCATTGCACATCCATACCAGATGCGGATTTGCCATAATCGCTTTGAAAGCATCTTCAGCAATCCCAGAGCATCGCATGCAAACTGTCGATGAACAAAATCCACCGCATTTAACTGGATCGCCGATGATGAGATTCGCACATTTTTCACATACATTCGCCATTCCGAACAGAATTGCAACACTGCACAAGTACCGCTAGTTACCGATAGGTGGCTGATGTTGGTCCAGCAGGGTGATGCAACAATACAAGACGTGAGTGAGAAGTGAATAGATGGTTCACCTCACGTGGTCAGCAGTTAAACAATACGGGTGGTTACGGAAAACGTAAACAAAAGCACACCGAAGCGAAAGATCGGTTCACTATACCTTTCTAATGTACGGACGATCTGATGATGCTGATGAAAAATTGAAAAATTCCAGGCCGTGTCGGTTGCCCTATGCCAACTCTCGTAGTGGGTGGTTTTCGGATGTATCGGAGTAATAAGACAGGACGGAGAATGGCCGTATATTATCCAGGCGATATACAAGCTGTCGATGCTTAGTTTGTTTTGATGTAACAGGATGAGAGGTGACAAATCGGCAACGAGATGACTGCGGTGAGAATATGCTGGGCTTGTTGACGGTGGTGTGCGTGGAATGTATAGCATGAGCAGTTGGTACAGGTGGCGAGCGGCGAGGTGGGGAAAATAGCAGTTGGAGGCAATGGCGGGGCGGGCTAAAACATCCACTCTCGAGCCGGTTCCGATTTACTAGTTGAATCACAATCCTACCTGGCCAAAATTGACGATGACTATATATGCGGGCGGTTTATTGATGGACGTAGAGCGAAATTTGCGTTGAGCGGGGGTTTGATGATGTGAAGGCAGATAATAATCCGGAAAAGTTGCGGAGCGAAAACAAAACACAACACAATACTAGGTAGCAGTGATGCCAACTAACAATTTTTAACCCCATTTAAACCCTGCTAGGTTTTCAGCTGAAAGCTTACTTGACTTCTCTAGGCGCAGGTTATGATTGTTTTTAAACAAAACTCTACTAAAGTATCTAGGGCATTCAATTTAATTAACAATTGTAACAATTGATAATAGTTTAGAGCCGACACCAAATGCGATAGACTGTAAATTTAAAAATTACATGAAGTAGGTTTGAGCTTTAGGATTCAGTTTTAGGTAGCAAACACTTCCCCCTCAACAAGAAAACAGAACCACACAGCAAGACAGCACCATACGAAATGTTCTTCTGCCAGTGAAATTCTGCCCTCCCAGGAGCCCCAACTGTTATCGGTTGCACACGCAAGCGGTCATCTACACTCGATAACCTCAGAAAATGAAAATGGAAGTTGACCCAAATCGTCAGCTTGACGTCACGTCCGAAATCTATACTCTTCCCCTGTTTCACCGAAACGGTGTATCATTTTAACGAAATCAGCAATATACGCACACATTTTGCTCTCCCACCACCTCATTGCTACAAACAACAACATCATCAACGCGGGCAAACAGGTAACAACAGGTGTTGTTGGTATATCATCGCGCTCCGAAGTTGTGATTGAATGAGTTTCTCTATGTACCTACCTATAGCTAGTCGCAAAAAAAAAGTGGCAAATACACAAAATCACGCCGAATAACCACGCTCATACCGAAATAATGGTAATGATCTTTCTTCAAAGGGGTTGGAGGGGGCAGCTAAGGGGCGGTAAGAGGGGGTTTCTGCTAGCTAACGCGCATAGGTAAAGTAATACGAGCTGGAGCTTCATTTACATTTTCAACGTTCGCCGCTGCTCGCTGCGTTCGCTTCTGTTCACGTTACCATTATATTGCTACTATTATTGTCACTCCAGTTGAAAACTGGAAAAATGCGCACAATATTGAACGCATGGAACGAGATTGAAATTGATTTCCGTTAGCCGAATTTTCCAACTTTGGCTCAAAACGAAAATATTTGGAGAAGTGGAACCGATTGCACTATGGTACGAATGGACAAATTTCGCGACAAAAATCGATAACTCGGAAACCATTAACTTTAGACACACGGTGTCTTCGGAAGGTTTGATCTAAAAAATGATATCTATCTTTTGGTTTGGATGGTGACTAGGGTGGTCCGTTTTTGCTCATAATAAAAATTCTAACTTTTTATTGTTATGGTTTACCGGTGAATAATCTCCTACAAAATTCAAGATTATTTAATTTGAAGAAACTTTGCTGAAGAAATTTACCTTTTATCTCATCTACGTATCGTTTTATAACAGTTTTTCTAACTTTCCTTAGGGTGGGTCTTGAAAAAAACTGTTTTTTTGCTCTAACTTTTTTATTTGAATTTATATTTGAAATCTTTGTTCTAATGAATTTTAGAATATAAAAATACGCATATTTTAATGGTACAAAATCCTTGCTAGCTATTACCTAAGACAAGTTATAGAGGTTAAAGTGTTAAAAAAATACATTTTTTCATGACATCTCACTCCCTTATTTGCAAATATTTGCAAAAACAAAGCACGTACACTAAAAGTATAAGCTTTTATCTACAAAATATTTGCAAAATTTTCTGTCCCCTCTTGTCCCCCTTCATAGAGAAACCGTTTTAGAATTGGAAGTTTTGCATTTTTTTTCTACAAAACTTTCGATCAGCAGCATCAATAATTACTTAATATCATCAAAAAGCGTAACAACCTGAGATTTTCCTGACAGTGGAAATACTACCAATAAAGAAACATTTGAATTGACCGTTTAATGTGTGATGCATGAAGAAAGTACGAGTGTTATGTCTGTTTGTATATTTACAATTAAACATTAAAAAACTTTCTATTTTATGTACCTAATCGTAAACGTCATCTTCATATTCCATACGTACTTCAGACCAAGCGAACTCCAAATCTTGTAGGCAGCATTCGAGATCTTTTTTCGAACTGTTTTTCCTCTTCTTTGCTGCTAGAATGGGATCTGAAGAATCCATTGCCCGGTAAAATACATCCGCAATATTAGCAGCTCTAGAGATTTTCCTGGCGTGAAAAAGACGATCATTTCGATAATATTTGTTTCTGGCTTCAGAGCCTTGTTCTCCCATAAATCCAGATGAAAGGGGAAGAGTTGCCATGATGCGGGTGGAGTGCACAAGTACTTTATGAAGAGTAGCTGGCATAGGATACCAATGGTATAGTTTAACATACATCTTATATGTTTCATTGCACAGTTGGTCGAAATCCTCCAGGTTCACCATGTCTAAGCTGTTAATGATTAGTAAAATTGCAGAAAGGTATTTAACTAATTTTTCGTTGACGCCGAGTACCAACGCAAGTTTTTGTGGCTCCGATAGCAGTTTATGGCATAATGCTCCTGTTGTTGTCGATCCAGCTCCCCCCTGTTTGGGAATATCGACGTGTGCCTTGAACTCACGGAGTAGTGCCTCTTGAATTTCTGCTTTTCTCTGTTTAAAATAAAGTTTTTCAGCAGGTTTCCTTATTTGCCACACACGAACTCCCACTCTATACGAAATATGCAACAAGCAATTGAAAATATTAATTGTTGCATGTAGGGGCTGACAACCAAAGCGGAGTGCTCGTCTGATGTTGGAAAATCGTTTCTATTTGTTTTATTAAACTGGCTTGGTTTAGCATGACAAGTAGGATATGATTGTGACGATTTTGTATCTGTTAAAATATTGAGTATCTTTCCATCGATCAAGGTTTGGTAAAAAATACAATGGACCTTAAGGATTTTACCGTCAGCCAAAAACTCAAAAACGTTCAAATTTTGAATTTGTTCTTTCAAATCGTTGTCGATTTTCAATACATAATCTGCTTGTTCCTTCGCATATTCCAACATAAGTGGTCTTACCGATCGCACTGATTGTGGTGCTTCGTTTTCCCACAAAATTTTTCCGGTTTTGCTTTTCATTTGTAGAGGAGTCATTGTTACTGTAAACAAGGAATGATCGTCTACCATGACTCCATTTTCATCGGCTTGGTTATACACGGATTGTCCCGTTGTCCCATCCATTCCGTAAGAAAATATCATGACGGCTATAAAAAAACATATAAGTGATTCTTGAAAGAAGGTGATACAGCTTTCCCGCAAAAGCGGTAAAAATACTTCCAATTTATTAGCTGTTTTGTATCCTATGTGTCTGATTTTTTTCATGTAATTAGAGTCTTTTTCTGAAAAAAATCTGCCCCATTACAAAATAGCCAGAAAATTGCGGTATTTGAGCTTATCTGAATGTTTACCTTCATCTGCTTGCTGAATTATTGAATTATGATCCACTATTCGACTAATTGTGTGCTTCGCGAGTGCACTTATGGTTGTACACGTCTTAGTCGACGTAACTTTTATTTCCGATTTATCCGGGCGGCATTCAGCCTTCGCTGCCACGACCTAACAATATCAAATAAAAGTTTTGTAGCATAAAATAACTATTAAAAGAACTAAATACCGTTATTAAATACCTGATAATAAGATGGGAAAATGTGAACATTCCTTACTTTTGTTTCATTCCTCAATCTTATGTAAGAAGCTTTGTCAGTGATTCGTCCAACAACAAACTCAAAGCTTCACTTGAAAATAGTTTTGGGATGTCCGTTTCTATGCGTTGCAGAATGTTTTCAAGGTTATCGAAGTTAGCTATAATTTTTTGATTATCTTATAAAGGCATGAGTTTCTATTTTTCTTTGCTGCATTGCGGACGGACTGCAGAAGGATAAGCTCAGAATTGCTTACTTCTGCGGCTTGACGGCAAGAAATTTTACGTCTTCTTTCAAAGCTCAGGTCATTCAAACGCTTCTTTGGGCGACCCATGGTTAAAAAAAACCTTTTATACATTTGTCAACAATAGAATAGAGTTTTTTACCTCGAGGAACCATGTTTGAGGATGATGCAATTATCTCAACCATCCTGATCATTTGGATGTCGTAGGAATGTTTTCCAAAATTTGATTGGGAAGTGGAAATGGTTTATTGAAATATTTTTCGTTATATTTGAAAACTTGTTTTCCGTTTCGTTTATGCTTTATATAAATTCTTTTGAAAAAGCTGCACGTGTCCTTTACAATCGATGAAATGTTATTGGCTTCCTCCGACTTATCATTTTCCTGGACACCATACGCTTTGAACACTGCAGAACATACATTTTCAAATTTTTTACCAGTGTTTCCTTGTGTATTTTTCCATAAAGTAAACAATTTGCGCTTGTCCATTTCTTCAAAATAAGTCATTTCGAAAATTTCCCATGATAAACCTATAATTACTTATATCAATACTCACCTAGGCTATTTCCGACCGTGTCTCTTAATGGAAAAATCACAAATCTATCAGCCACTAACGGATATCGCCACCGTATACGCACAACTATTAGCTCTTCAATAAGCTGATGCGTAGAACAAATGTCATTCTATCGTTTGTATACAAATGAGGGTTGCTAAGATTGCTTAATGGAGTTGGTTAAAAGAATCCACAGCACGCTCAATAATGATAATTGTTGATGCTGCTGATCGAAAAGTTTTGTAGAAAAAAAATGCAAAACTTCCAATTCTAAAACGGTTTCTCTATGAAGGGGGACAAGAGGGGACAGAAAATTTTGCAAATATTTTGTAGATAAAAGCTTATACTTTTAGTGTACGTGCTTTGTTTTTGCTAATATTTGCAAATAAGGGAGTGAGATGTCATGAAAAAATGTATTGTTTTAACACTTTAACCTCTATAACTTGTCTTAGGTAATAGCTAGCAAGGATTTTGTACCATTAAAATATGCGTATTTTTATATTCTAAAATTCATTAGAACAAAGATTTCAAATATAAATTCAAATAAAAAAAAAGTTAGAGCAAAAAAACAGTTTTTCAAGACCCACCCTAAGGAAAGTTAGAAAAACTGTTATAAAACGATACGTAGATGAGATAAAAAGTAAATTTCTTCAGCAAAGTTTCTTCAAATTAAATAATCTTGAATTTTGTAGGAGATTATTCACCGGTAAACCATAACAATAAAAAGTTAGAATTTTTATTATGAGCAAAAACGGACCATCCTAGTCACCATCCAAACCAAAAGATAGATATCATTTTTTAGATCAAACCTTCCGAAGACACCGTGTGTCTAAAGTTAATGGTTTCCGAGTTATCGATTTTTGTAGCGAAATTTGTCCATTCGTCCCTTAGTGCGTTGTCATGGTAACCACACCTTCAAACTCATTATTTTCAGCTGAGTGTTACATTTTATTTTTAGTCAATATTTTTATTCATTACTTGTTACTATAATTACACCGATTTTTAATTCACTCATTATTAAACATTTATATTTTCATTGCCGTTTTTAATATGAATCGCTTCTATTGCTAGCATCTTCTTATCATCGCCAGACAACGGTTTTTCGTGATTTATTATTTATTATTTATTTATTTATTTATTTATTTATTCAAAACATCGAATCCACACATGGTAGATAATCCGAATTCGTAAGTCGTTTCATTTACTGCACGTTCATGCACTTTGTCGGTGTTATTCATTTCGGTTGGTTTGGCTCTGCATATATAACATGATTTAAAGATCATGATTTATCAAGAAAGGCTACGAATTGCGATCTTCTAAACTGGTTTCTAGTATCATCAGATCCATTGGTAACAAGCATTCGTGGTTGGCTTGCTCAGCGATGCGTCGACGGATTACGCGATCCATTATCGGTAGGCTCAGCTTCTCTTTCATTTCTCGGATGGTGATGCACGGATTTTTCTTGATCTCTCGCATGATTTTGCGGTCCTCTCGGTGATCCGTTTTGCGTTTTCGTCCACGTCCCGGCAGATCAGCAACACTTGCAAGCTTCAGGTGCTTCAGAAAAATCTTCCGAACTGCGCTCGGCAACAGCGTGCTGGGTATGGTTCCGATTGCAATCATGCACGATCAGATTTCAGATATTGATCGCTTTAAAATCACTTCCGGTGAACTCAAAACGTCTACTTTTTCGACTTGCGGCTTTGAAGCAGATTTAAACAATGAAACGTCAAAGCAGTGATTTACGGGGGGTATACCAACGGATTCTACACGGAAAATTATTTTTCCGTTGAATGATCTTTTTTTAAAGATAATTAAGTATTCCGTCAGCGGTAAATTGAAATTAACGAACATATTGGAATATATGTGTGAAACTTGTCAAATGAGTCCAAAAGAAACTGAGCTCTCTCTCCAGAATATGAGGCCGAAGGAAAACTTTAGACGTTCGCAACATGAGCGTCACATTAATCGGTAGGTTATTTACTCAATTCTTGGAACCTGTTAGCATTCAAGCCAAATCCGGAATTGAAATAACCCAAATTTATAAAATAAATAAAATAAAGTTAGAACACAACCAGAAAAGTCCAAATAAAATTTGAAAACAATAATAACTTATTCTTGTATCCAAAATTTGTATGTTTATTCTTATCATTAATATGTTTAAAATAAACATAAAATGATTTTTATTTCAAACATCGATGTCACTTGGTTTTAAACAAAGAATATGTTTGAAATAAAGCAAGCGGCCAGAATGAACTAAGTTTATGCTTGAATTTACCTGAAATATTTTGTTATGACGGTATTTTTTTCTGTGTGTACTATCTTCCACCTGAAAGTATCGACTTCCCGGAAAATCCTTGAAAATCAGGGAAAAATTTATCAGCGTCTGATTATAAGTTCCACACTGAACATTTATTTTCGTAAATTAGCTTTCACTCGTTTCGTTAACAGGGATTTTGTAAATATAACAAATGCCTCGTATATCGTATAAATTGAGCCCAGTACTTCTCTATTGGGCGAAGTTCTCGACAGCTTGGTGGATTGGCTGTTTTTGGCACGTATTTGACCTCTTGTGCCTTATACTGGAGAGTCGTGACTTCTGATAAACGGTAGCAACCGCTTTTGCAGACATTCTTTCTCGAACACATCCTTATTGATAGTGCCGGTAGATGCGAAGCTTTTAGATTTTCAAATACTTCTTCGGGAATTTGGACACCTTCTTTGTCCAATTCTCGACAATGGCGTTCCTTTGCATTGCGGTATAAAAAGCCAGACCCGGAAGCTGTTTAAAGTCTTTGAGTACGTGTGTTTCGTCGTCCATTATGATACAAAAAAATGTTTGCAAAAAATTGGAGAAATAACTCCCTAGCACGAATTTTTTCGGTGAAATTTTGCTTGTCATCACGGTTGGGCACCTTTTTCACTTGATATGCCTTCGGTCGTTGCCTTTGATTCACGTTTTGTACGTATGATTTTGATTTCTCAACTTTGCGAGACACATTTCGCACAGAAAGATTGGGATTTTTCTCAATAATGGCTACCACTTTCTTGTCCATTTGTCGGGAGCATACTTTTCGATTTGTTCCACTTCCAACCTTCCGATCCACAGTCAAGCGCTGGTCAAATGATTTGCAAACACAAAACACGGTACTTTTCGGTAGTTTTAGTTTCTTGGCAAGCTCTCGTACCGATAAATTCGCATTTTGCTGCCGTTCGTACAAAATGCGTTTGCGCACTTCCACTTGATTCGACGCAATTTTACTGCATGTAACAAGAATATAAACATGTTGTACCACGAAATTAAGTGGAGAGCTTCAACTGTCATATAAGTGAAACGTTTCAGCGATCCGTGAAATAATTCAATGTCTACACTGAAAGAAAAGTGTTCGAAATTTAACGTGAACAGGCTTTAGATGAAGAGTACATGAACAATACAATATCTAAAAAAAATACAAACAAATCCTTCCAAAGAGTGAAGCCTAGTAGATGAGAGAAACTTGAATCCACGAGTATCCCCAATATGGTACTTATAGACCGACATTATATCCGTATTCCTAGAAAGGTTTTGCCTTAATAAAGTCAGTTGTTTAATTGTTCGTAGTTCAGAACAAAAAGTGTCTTATTAAGCTCATGTCAGCAAGCAAATAACTAGTTGAATATCTTTTGCAGCTCAATTACTTTTTGAGTTATAATGAATAAGGTATGGGACACAACCCTTATCTGATTGCATTTTCTCTATTTGTTCTTGTCGATATTTCTCGAATACTTATTTAAAACGACGTATCAGATCTTGTAAACAAAGAAACAAACACACATTCAAATGTAAATCACTATGACACAGTCCAATATTCCTCACACATGATAGTGATGCTTGTTTGCGTATTCGTCCTTTTGTCCAATGGACGTTTGTCATTCGGTCCATTCGACCTTTTGTCTCTCTGCTTTTCATTCGAACTTTTGCCCATTCGACCTTTTACCCTTTCGCCATTTTGTCCATTCGATCTTTTGTCATTCGACTTTTTGTCTTTCGTCCGTTTGTCATGCAACCCGTCTACCATGTTACGAGAGTCGTTGTCCGCTGATTAATCTAGAACCACTTCGAATTCGTCGGAACACATCTAGGGCTCTCAGGGATAGTAGCAGGTCACTTTTTAGTGACTTGGTCACTATTTTGTGTCTAGTCACTAAAAAGTCACTGTTTGCATCCAAAAGTCACTAAAGTCACTATTTTTCGGAAAATAATCACTAAAGTCACTATTTTCGCAACCGCCGATTGTAAAAAGTTAAAAAAAAATCCTTTGCACCTATGGTCCAATATATCCGGCAACACTACATAAAAGTCGAGAAATATACACCAAAAAAGTGTATTTATCATATCACGTGTAAATATGATTGAAAGGCTGACTAAAAGTAAATTGGTACGCCCCTCGCGCGCCGCTAGCACGCCTCTAGTGTTGGGAATCGAAAATCTTTGACAGTGGTTTGTTTACACTTCTATAGAGAACAACTGGTGCAAGTTTGATCAAAGTAGTCGATCGCGTTCAGAAATAACGTCAAATGGAACTCGAAAGAAGAAAAAATATTGTGCACAAACACCTGGAAAATCCGGAGTGGTCCGGTTCCAAGCTGGCTAAAGTGCTGAAGATGCCGAAAACAACAGTTTGTCGAGTGCTCAAAACCTACAAGGAAACCCTGAGTGTGGAAAGGAATCAGCGGACCTACGAAAAAACTGGAACCAGGGATCGTCAGCTGCGCAGCAAGGTGTTGAGGTGCGTTAAAGCCAACCCCGGTCTTTCGATCCGAGATGTGGCCAGAAGGTACAACGCCAACTTTCAAACGGTGCGGAACATCCTTGCCAGGGAAGGATACAAGTCGTACAAAGCCAGTAAACATCCGAACCGGCACATGAAGCAGAATTCCGTGGCCAAAAAGCGTGCAAGGCTCTTGTACGACCGTGTTTTGACGAAACACAAGGGCTGCACTTTGATCGATGACGAAACATACGTCAAACTCGATTTTAAGCAGCTTCCCGGTCAAAAGTTTTACATCGCGACTGGACGTGGGGATGTGCCGGGAAGATTCAAGTTCGTGTTTGCCGACAAGTTCGCGAAGAAGGCCATGATTTGGCAAGCGATTTGCAGTTGTGGCCTGAAAACGGAACCATTCGTCACATCCTCGACGATGACATCCCAAGTTTACATCGAAGAATCCAAAAATGCGTTTTGCCAATCCCCCGCAACCCCAGCGGAAAAGCCATTTTTTCCCATTTTCCCCCAGCCCCCCCCACAAAAATCTAAAAAAAAATTCTTAAAAAAAAAAGTAACCCATAAAGAAAAATTAAAAAAAACACAATTCATCAATTATTTAATTTTTTTCTGACTTTTTTCACTCCTGTTAAACAGAATATTTTTTTTTAAAAAACGCAAAAAATTTTAAAAAGAAAATGAACAAAACAAACAATAAAAAGAATAAGAGCTGTTGATAAGCATACTGATACTATTTCAATGCTATTCTCTAAGGTTTCTTCCAGAGGGAAGAACCACTCATACATCTAATGTACACTGATCTGGAAAGGTTGGTGCGAACCATCGTCGGTCGTGTTTGTAAGCCCAATGTGTGGCCCTGGAATACTTTACTTCCAGAGGACATTTTAAACAATATTGAGATCTTGCTATCTGTGGAAAAAGTTTTTGTTTTTGATTTGTAGAACTCGTTTAAAATATTGCCAATGCATTAACGCACCAGCCGTTGCATCCAGTGACAGCTCCAAGTATATTGTGAAAATCGCCAAGTTACTTCCGATTCAGGTAAACTATGATCTTCTTCTTCTTGGCACTTGCTAAAATGCGAAGTGCAGACTACAGTACTCGAGTACAGAGTACAGAATTGAGGAGTATTGGGACCATTTTTTTTTTTACTAAGAAAACGGCTGTAGGTGAGTATAAATACCTTCAGGTGACTAAGGCAGTGAAAACATCTATAGCTCCTCCAAAGGCAACGGCTCAAAAAAGGAATTGAGAAGCAAGATATCCGGAGCAATTTGCGATTAGGGCGAACATGCAGAATGTAAACAAACGGGAAATGATGATTGTAATATTGCAAGTAGAATTTCAAACCGTAATTTACAAATTAACGAATAAATTCAAATACAATCTAGCATACAGACAGAGATCAAAGCTAGCTTCTGATTCATATATAATACTGATGGAAATTCGTTCGTTGTTCATTGAAATTTGCAATTTTTTAATATTCGTCTGTCAATACTGGGATGTTTGATTACGCCATTTTCAATGTTGGCCCCACAAGTACTGGAAATAAAAGTATCGCCCTATACTATTCGCCTATTGTTGACATTTTGATAGGTTTCGCCCTCCGCTTTTCGCCGTTGTTTTGGGTATTTTATCAGTATCGCCTTTTACTTTTCGCCGTTGTTTTGATTTTTTGTCAGTATCGCCTTTTACTTTACGCCATGTTTATGTTTTGATTTAAATTACGCCTTTCACTTTGTCAACAATCAATATGGCGTAAATCGCAGAGTGAATTGTTTTGAATACGAAATAACTCTACGCCCTTTGCCAAAACAATATTTAATGAATAACATTAAAGCACAACCAGGACAAAAAGGTCAAAACTCATGATTTAGTTGTAGTAATTATGCATTGCATTGAAAAAACATTTTGTTTATATTTTGCATGTACGCCCTAATCTCGAATTGCTCCGGATATGTCAGAGGTAATTCCAGCACCATCCATACTAAAGGGCGAACACGAAATTATTGCGACACCGAAAATGTCATGCCAATTTTCTTATAATGTTTAGAATCAAACCAAAATTTTAGGGTAGTTTTATACATATATTTACTTCAAAAATCAAAAGAAAAATTAATCGATGGAGCCTTGAGTGTAAAATTGAACGCATTTTCGCTTGATCCATCAAAGTCTTTACAGTGTCATCCGGTACCAGTTTCTCAGTTTTTTTTTTCATTTTCTTAACATATCCTTCTCGTCTTTGACTGTCTTCTTGCTCTTCCGAAGTTCCCGCTTCATCATTGCCCAGTACTGCTCCACCGGGCGCAGCTCCGGACAGTTTGGCGGATTCATGTCCTTTGGAACAAAATGGACAGAATTGGCCTCATACCACTCCAGGACACAGAATAGTGGCATGATGCCAAATCTGGCCAAAATAGCGGAGCTTCGTCGTGCTGCTGCAAGAACGGCAAAAGGCGCTTCTCGAGGCACTCAGATTTGTAGATCTCGCCATTTACTGTGCCCTTTGTCACGAAAGGCTCACTCCTCAGTCCGCAAGAGCAGATGGCCTGCCAAATGAGATATTTGGAGGCGAACTTCGACATTTTCTTCTTCTTAAATTTGTCGTCCACATAGAACTTGCCCTTGCCGGTGAAAAACTCCAACCCCGGAATTTGCTTAAAATCGGCTTTTATATACGTTTCGTCGTCCATCACACAGCAGCCATATTTTGTCAGCATCTTCTCGTAGAGCTTCCGTGCCCGCGTTTTAGCCGTCGATTGTTGCCGCTCATCGCGGTTTGGGAAGTTCTGTACCTTGTATTATGTAGTCCAGCTCTCTTCTTGGCATTCTGGACGTAGCTCTGCGACATGCCGATCTTTTTAGCCAAATCACGGCTTGAGACGTTGGGATTTGCTTTAATCATCCGCTTCACCTTTCCCTCCGTCTTTTTGTTCTCCGGTCCCGGTTTTCTTCCAGCTCCTTTGCCGTGGTCCAACGTCAACCGCTCCTGGAACCGCTTCAACACTCTGGAGACGGTTGAATGGTGAATGTTCAACATTTTTCCCAACTGCCGGTGCGACAGGTCAGGAAATTCCAGGTGTTTGGAAAGAATTTGTTCTCTCGACTCGCGTTGGTTCACCTTCATTTTCGTTGAATCGAAAAACACGACTTTGAGTTTGACAGCATGTAAACAATACACATCAATGAGAAAGTGTGCAAAATTTGGTTGATTTTTACCCAATGGTAAAAAAGTTATGCCCTGTTGAATGTGTCGCAATAATTTCGTGTTCACCCTTTAAAAGGCTTTTCGACCGTTTCTAAAGAACAGGCTTCGCAAAAACGAGCTGCAGACCAAGTGTAGAAGGTCGTGGAGAAAAAAAAGTCGCTTAATTATAGGCTTCTGTACACAAAAAATCCAAAAAGTCACACTGCGACGCATTATTACTCATTTTTGCAAACGGGGGTGTTCACTTATTTCACTTTTACTGTACTTGTATAACAAATATATAAAAGATTAAAAAAATTCTAAAATTTGGAAATTGCTTTTTAGTCACTATTTGGTCACTATTTTAATTATTTTAGTCACTAAAGTCATTTTTTTTATTATATAAATCCCACCCCCCCCCCCGCCCCGCCTACCCACACAAACAGCCACATTAATTCATTTTGATAACAAATAACCCGCCCCCCCCATGTCCAACTTTGGTCTTAAAAATCCCGTTCCCCCGGCCCTGTTGCCGTGCGGTGGAGGAATATAGCGGGTGTTCAATAGAGTCCCAACAATATTAGACCACAGAGAACAGACATTGATGTCCATATACCTTTTCTTGTAAAACGTGTGTAAAAGTAAATATGGGCAGCCGGTATAAGATGCAAGTACAGAGCAAAAACAAACAAAACTTTTCAGGTTATGTGCTAGGCTTTTTTTATTGATAAACATTTACATGACAGTTATCGCACAACTGCAGCGCCGCCTACCAGGAGCATAACGACATAGATTTGAAATGTCGGTTTAAAGTTTTACTCAAGTAGCAGACCGAAGATGAACGTCTGTTATCTGTG